>CM056054.1:176153921-176287504 GCA_029574335.1 Rana kukunoris | reverse complement strand
CGGACAGTTACTTAAAGTTGGGGCTATTCTGTGCCTACCCCCAATGCCCACAGACAGCCCACACAGCAAAGCCAGAGCCACAAACAGCACAACAAAACCCCCAAACACAAATGCAACAGCACCTTGAACACAACACGAGAAACCGCCGGGGGAAAATATAGCCCCCTAACCCCCCCCCCCAGCTACACAGCAGGACACATAAACTGCCCCCAAGGCACACAGCAGCCACTCCCCCCCCCACCCCCAGAAGCACCAGCAGCCCCAGCACACAGCAGCCCCAAAACCCCCCAACCCCCCCTGCCCCTCCCCCAAGCACACAGCAGCCCCCCATCCCCCAGAACAGCAGCCCAAACCCCCCCCCCCCCCAGCCACTCCCGAGCACACAGCGCCCCCAACACAAACCCCCCCAGCACCCCACCACGCTTACACAGCAGCCCCCCCCCCCACCCCCACCCCCCCACCCCCCCCCCCAGCCACACAGCCCCCAGCACACAGCAGCCCCCCAAAACCCCCTCCAGCACACAGCAGCCCCCCCCCCCCCCAGCACACGCAAGCCCCCAACCCCCCCCCCCCGCCACAGCAAAGCAAGCCCCCCCCCAGCACTCAGCAGCCCCCAAACCCCCCCCCCCCCCCCCAGCACACAGCAGCCCAGCCCCAGCACACAGCAGCCCCCAAAACCCCCCCCCAGCACACAGCAGCCCCCCCCCCCCCCAGCACACAGCAGCAACCCCCCAGCACACAGCAGCCCCCAACCCCCCAGCACAGGCACTACTCCGCTCTATAGAACACACTTGTCTGCAGCTCGGTGTACGCCGGCAAGCCAGGACTGCATAATGGCTGCCCACCTCTTCCCAGCCTCACTTACCCCGGGGCGCCCCTAGCGGCGGCGGTCTTCTCAGAGCTCCTTTTAGGCGCGGCTGGAAACCTCTCCTTGGACATGGCGTCTGAGGGGGAGAGTACGGTCCGCTCTCCGAGGATTAGAGCCGCGCAGAAAAGGTTCTCTCCCGGACGGCGTCTCTCTACTGCGCTGCACACAATCCCAGGGAGAAGCCGGGCATAGCGGAAGGGGAGGGGTTACACGCCTCCATACTAGACGACCGATGGGGGCGGGGCCACACGTCTCCATACTAAGCGGCCGATGGGGGCGGGGCCACGAACGTCGCCAATGCTAAGCAGTCGAACGGGGCGGAACCATACGCACACACACCTCGCTAAATAGGAGTAGCGGGCCACACACACGCCTAGATGGCTGGTTGGGGGCGGGTCAACACATTTTTAAACACAACAGATTTATGAGGGCGGGGTCAACCACTCCTCTCTTCTAGAGGGCTGGAATAGGGCGGGGCCACGCAAGCCTTTATATTAGTCGAATGAATGGGAGTGGGCGGGGCCTGATGGGGGGGAGGGAATAGCGGCTCTCTAGGTAGATTGTAGATTGGGGAGCCGATCAGTAGAAGAGCGGTACATATGAGAAGTGAGGGGTAGGGAAGATCGCATTACACACACTGAGATGTGCCCGCTGTAAACGGTATCAGATATCCCATCATCCCCTAACAAAATCTAGGTGGACTGAGAGCTGTTCAGCCATTCACAGGAAGCTTTGTATTTTATGAATGAATTCAAGGCTTTCTCTGATTGGCTGAGGTGGAGATCGGGACGTTATTGACCTGATCACAGAGTTCTCAGATATGATCAGCTTCCATAAAGAAAGGATAAAAACATCAGTTCCCAAAAGTGGATGTAAAGCACCCAAAATATCATTTAGTCCTGCTCAGCCTTTCTTCTGCTGCCTCATTGTTCATACTGTTTAAATATCCATCATTTTCATTTAGAAATATGAACTCTGCACTGAACCATGCACTCTGTACATAGGCACACCCCTAAACAATGCACTCAGTACATAATGCACTCCTGAACTCTGCACTCTGTACATAGAGCCCCCCTGAACCCTGCACTCTGTACATAATGCACTCCTGAACGCTGCACTCCGTACACAGAGTACCCCTGAACCCTGAACTCTGTACATAATGCACTCCTGAACTCTGCACTCCGTACACAGAGTACCCCTAAACCATGCACTCTGTACATAATGCACTTCTGAACTTTGCACTCTGTACATAGCAAACCCCTAAACCCTGCACTCTGTACATAATAGACTCCTGAACTCTGCACTCTGTACACTACACACCCCTGAACTCTGCACATGGCGCAATCCTCAATACTGCGATTGATATATAGCACACATGAACCCTTCACGCTGTATATAATGCACTCCTGAATTCTGCACTCTGTACATAGAGCACCCCTGAACTTTTCACTCTGGACATAGCACATCCCTAAACCCTGCACTCTGTACATAATGCATTCCTGAACTCTGCACTCTGTACATAGTGCACCCCTGAATCCTGCATATAATACACAATCCCCCCCCCCTGAACTCTGCACATAGCACACTCCTGAATTCTAAGATTGGTATATAGCACATTCCTGCACTCTGTACGTAGCGCTCCCCTGAACTCTGCACTCTGTACACAGTGCACCCCTGAATCCTGCATATAATACACAATCCCCCCCCCTGAACTCTGCACATAGCACACTCCTGAATTTTAAGATCAGTATATAGCACATCCCTGCACTCTGTACGTAGCGCTCCCCTGAACTCTGCACTCTGTACACAGTGCACCCCTGAACTCTGCATTCTCTACATAGCACACCCCTGAACTCTGCACTCTCTACATAGGGCAACCCCGAACTTCGCACATAATACACACCTGGTATTTATTTCCACTTTAGGGTACTTTCACACTTGGGCTCGAGTCCGTTAGTGGTAAAGCGCTGCTAGTTGTAGCTGCGCTTTTCAGCCATTAGCAGAGAGCTTTTAACCCCGCTAGAGGCCAAAGAAAGGGTTAAAAGCGCCCCCATTTTGCGGCACTGCAGATGCACTTTTCAGGCGCTTTGAAAAGTGCTGCCCATTCATTTCAATGGACAGGGCCTTTTGGGAGCGGTGTATACACCACTCCCAAACCGCCTCAAAGATGCTTCTTGCAGGATGTTTTTCCCGTCCCGCAAGCACTCCACCCCAGTGTGAAAGTACTCTGGCTTTCACACTGGGGAGGCATGAGAGGTGCTTTTCAGGCGTTACTGTTAGCGCTAAAATCCCTGAAAAGTGCCTCAGTGTAAGGGGGTCTTAAAATTCTCCCACCGGTAGTGCAATTTGGCCACACCCACCATTTGATGCAGTTTTTTTTAGGGGGGGGGGGGGGTCTAGTTGAGTTCCTGCACCTACTCTAAGCAAAAAAAAATCCCTGGATATATTTCTGTAGTCTTACAAATACAAACGGCCCTTTGAGAGCAACCATAAGGCTGATGTGTCCCACAATGAAATTGAGTTTGACACACCGGGTATAAGGGTAGGTATACAGTGATGCTTAGATTGCCCCACCCTCTGTAGCTTTTTGCTGCAACCATCACAGCCAGAGAAGGCACCACACCAGACATGGCACATGACCCCATTAACCACTACCTGACGGCCGTACAAATTCAAGGGTGGTTCTAAATCTCTAACTGGACATGTTTTTATGGCCTGCGCTCCGCCAGGCCACTGGGGGGTGCGTGCACCCGGCGGCGGCGCGCGCGTGCCCGCCGCATCGCTGACATGCCGATGCGCGTGCCTGGCACCGTGATGTCTGCAAGGCACTCGGGATCGGCGGCTACAGGGACAAGACGTGAATCTCTGTGTGTAAACACAGAGCTCCACGTCCTGTCAGGGGAGAAGAGGAGACCGATCTGTGTCCCTTGTACATAGGGACACAGCATCGGTCACCCCCCACACAGTTAGAACACTATGCAGGTACACATTAACCCCTTCCTCACCCCGTAGTGTTAACCCCTTCAATGCCATTTTTATAGCACTGATCGCAGTATAAATGTGAATGGCGCCAAAAATGTGTCAAAAGTGTCCGATGTCTCCACCATAATGTCGCAGTCACGAAAAAAAATGCTGATCGCCGCCATTAGTAGTAAAAAAAAAAAATAATAAAAAATAATAATTCTGTCCCCTATTTTGTAAGCGCAAAAACTTTTGCGCAAACCAGACGCTTATTTTTTTTTTTTTTACCAAAAATATGTAGAAGAATATGTATCGCCTAGACTGAGAAAAAAATGATTTTTTTTTTTAAAAAAAATTGGGCTATTTATTACAGCAACAAGTAACAAATGTTTTTTTTTTTTCAAAACTGTCGCTCTATTTTTGTTTATAGCGCAAAAGATAAAAACTGCAGAGGCAATCAAATACCACCAAAAGAAAGCTCTATTTGTGGGGTAAAAAAGGACGTCGTTTGGGAGCCACGTCGCACGACCGCACAATTGTCAGTTAAAGTGACGCAGTGCCACAAGCTGAAATTTCACCTGGTCAGGAAGGGGAAGGGGTATATGTGTCCAGTAAGGAAGTGGTTGTAAACCTCAGACATTAAATATGAACAGAGCATATCCCTCTATAGCAGGGGTCTCAAACTCCCGGCCCGCGGGCCAGTTGCGGCCCGCAGACCAAGATTTTGCGGCCCACTGTCAAGCCCTTCCCCCGGACAGTGTCATACTTTGCAGCGCATGCAGCAGGGCCGGTACAAGGCAGGGGCGGGAGGGGCGAGTGACCCTGGCGCTACCAAGTCTAACAGGGGGGGGAGCGCAATTAGCCGCGGCCGCCAGATCAGTTGGATTGTCTGTCACTCACTTTCACTGAGTGACAGACAGCGCAGGCAGCGGCTGTGGCACACTGTGTGCCGACTGCGCTCCTCTGTCCTGGTCCTGGCTCCCTTTCATTCTTTGCGTTGCCTCTCGCCCCCCCCCCCCCCCCCATGAAAGCTGGTATATTCCCAACGTGCGCCGTCACCGCGTGACGTCACGCCGGGGGTGAGAGGTGACTGAGGCAGAGAGGAAGGGAGGACTCGCGCGGAGTCTGGAAAAAAAAAAAAAAAATAGGAGGACAAGACACGAGGAGCCTGCTGCCTGCCTCAGCCTGCTACTGTCTGGAGTGGAGTGTGTGGAGTGGACTGTCTGCAACAGAAGAAGAAGTGAACTATAAAAAAAGTAAGAGACAACTTAAATTAGTCTGTATTGGGGAGGGGGGGGGAGGGGGGATTGGACTGAGGTGACCATCATATTTTTAATTAAAAAAAATGTCAGAATTATTTTTTTTTGTGTTATTTTAAGCTTGCCTTCCTTGTCTGCATAAAAAAAAAACCTTAATTGCAGCCTCACTGTGCCGTCACACGCAGCCACTGTGCGCATCACACGCAGCCACTGTGCCCATCAAACGCAGCCACTGTGCCCATCAAACGCAGTCACTGTGCACATCAAACGCAGTCACTGTGCCCATCACACGCAGCCACTGTGCCCATCAAACGCAGTCACTGTGCCCATCAAACGCAGCCACTGTGCCCATCACACGCAGCCACTGTGCCCATCACACGCAGCCACTGTGCCCATCAAACGCAGCCACTGTGCCCATCAAACGCAGCCACTGTGCCCATCACACGCAGCCACTGTGCCCATCAAACGCAGCCACTCAGCTGTGCCCATCAAGGTGGCTGTCTTTGATGGCACAGTGGCTGCGTTTGATGGTCACACTGGCGGCAATTGATGGGCAAACTGGCAGCAATTGATGGGCACACTGGCAGAACACACTGGCGGCAAACTATTATTAAGATTGCATCAGTTGTACATTTTAAAATTTTGGTCCAATACTTGATGCGGCCCAGCCTCACCCAGCTTATACCTCCAGTGGCCCCCAGATAATTTGAGTTTGAGACCCCTGCTCTATAGTGTGACAGCCTCTGCTTTGTTCCTGTGTAAGAGGAGTGGTGAGTGTCCCTTTCCCCTAATCAGCTCTCCGCACAGATCTCTGCAGAGAGTGACTTCAGCACTCCTCCCCCTTTTTCTGTAAACAGATATATAAAAGAGAATACTGCAAATGTACAAGTTATGGAGGAGGATTGGTTTCATCTCTGTGTATCACCTGAAACTAGTCACTTTACTGAGTATATGGAAGGGTTTACAAGCACTTTGACCACTTCCCTACCGCCGTACGTGTTTTTACGGCCACACTTTAAAGATGGATATCTCGGTAATGACAGCAGCTGCTGCCACAACCGAGATATCCATCTTTAGTACAAGCGATCCTGTAAAAGATAACGGCGGTCTCCGAGTCCCCCCCCCCCTCCCGCTGCTCTCCCGCGCCCTCCGCCGCTTACCGGAGCCGTCGGTAGCGGCGGAGGCGATCGGGTCCTCTCCCGTGCTCAGTGGGGATGTGAGTGAGGGAAAAATTTCCCTCGCCCGTCCCCATACCTCTGCTGGGCGGAAGTGGCGTCAAAACGTCAGTCCCACCCAGCATCTTAAAGAAACATTTTTTTTTCTGTCATTTGAAAAAATTACTTTTTTTTTGTTCTTTTTTGTTCTTTTAAGTCTAAATATGAGATCTGAGGTCTTTTTGACCCCAGATCTCATATTCAAGAGGACCTGTCATGCTTTTTTCTATTACAAGGAATGTTTACATTCCTTGTAATAGGAATAAAAGTGATATATATTTTTTTTAATTTCAGTGTAAAAAATTATAAACTAAATAAAGATAAATAAGAAAACAAAAAAAATATATATATATTTTTTTTAAAGTGCCCCGTCCTGACGAGCTTGCGCGCAGAAGCGAACGCATACGTGAGTAGCGCCTGCATATGAAAACGGTGTTCAAACCACACAAGTGAGGTATCGCCGCGATCGTTAGAGCAAGAGCAATAATTCTAGCCCTAGACCTCCTCTGTATCTCAAAAAATGCAACCTGTAGAATTTTTTAAACGTCGCCTATCAAGATTTTTAAGGGTAAAAGTTTGACGCCATGCCACGAGCGGGCGCAATTTGTAAGCGTGACATGTTGGGTATCATTTTACTCGGCGTAACATTATCTTTCACAATACATAAAAAAATTGGGCCAAATTTATTGCTGTCTTATTTTTTAATTAAAAAAAGTGATTTTTTTCCAAAAAAAAGTGCGCTTGTAAGACCGCTGCGCAAATATGGTGTGACAAAAAGTATTGCAACAATCGCCATTTTATTCTCTAGGGTGTTAGAAAAAAATATATATAATGTTTGGGGGTTTTAAGTAATTTTCTAGCAAAAAAAAATGTTTTAGTCTTGTAAACACCAAATCTGAAAAACACCCACGGTAGAGAAGTGGTTAAATTCCTCTAGGCCTATGAGAGGCGCTCCTACAGTTTACCAGCACGCCATCGTTTTCTAGCTCCACACATTCTACATGTCAATGCTCCGCTGACAGGAGGGCCTGCTCTGGGAAGCAATTACATTCAGCAGAACAGTGTGCCCAAACATTAAAGCGGATCTCCACCCTAAAGTGAAGTTCCGCTGATCGGAACCCTCCCCCCTCCGGTGTCACATCTGACACCTTTCAGGGGGAGGGGGGTGCAGATACCTGTCTAAAGACAGGTATTTGCACCCACTTCCGGCCCGCAGTCTCGGGCAAAAGACGGGTTTGTCCCGTTGTCTGCTGGGCACTCTCGGCTCCCAGCACACAGCGGGATCAATCGGCAGGCGCAGCGCGACTTGCGCATGCGCCATAGGGAACCGGGCAGTGAAGCGGGAAAACTGACGGCAATTGATGGCACAGTGGTGACAATTGATGGCACAGTGGCGACAATTAATGGCACAGTGGCGACAATTGATGGCACAGTGGCGACAATTAATGGCACAGTGGCAACAATTGATGGCACAATGGCTGCGTTTGATGGCACAGTGGCGACAATTGATGGGCACAGTGAGTCTGCAATTTATTAATTTTTTCCTTTGTTTGCGCCCCCCCCCAAAAAAAATTCGAGCACCAGCCACCACTGGTAAGCAGCCTATTTTGAAGCCCATAGCCTTACACACGATCACTTTTTGTGATGAAACAAAACAACGTTTTTCAAACTTCATTTTCCAAAACGACGTTGCGTACACACCATCGTTTTTCCAAAATGCTCTAGCAAAGCGTGGTTTACGTACACCACGTTCGACGGCACTCTGTTCCATTGAAGCTCCGTCTCATAACTTGCTTCTGAGCATGCGCGGGTTTAAAAACGTAGTTTTCAACATCGTTTTGCCCACACACCATCACTTTTTATGACACAAAAAACGACGTTTTGAAAAACGACACAAGAAATTCAAGCATGTTGGAATTTTTTTTTTTGTCGTTTTTTTGAAGACATAAAACAACGTTTTGCCCACACACGGTGATTTTAAATGACGTTTTTGAAAACGTCGGTTTTTTTTTCATCACAAAAAGTGATCGTGTGTACGCGGCATAACACTGTGATGGAGAAAAGTCAACTACAAGTAAATTTTTAACAGGATTTCAGTGAATCCTAAAATAATCTTGTGAGAGGTCTCTATAGCTCTGCTTATTGTAGCCAAAAACCAGACAGTATTTGAGAACAAACAGCAACCATGACTGCTCCCCTAGTAAAGGTGGGCTGGCATATGTCACTTGTTGTTAAAGGGCACTTGGCCTTACAAGGGAAAGTTTTCTCTGGGTGGGATTTCTTGATCAGATGCATTTTCACAAGCACCTCACGCTTTGGCTCTAGAGATGGGTCTAACAAACTCTTATGCCGCGTACACACGATCATTTTTCAGCATGAAAAAAAACGTTGTTTTTCAGCATGTCCAAAAAAACGAAGTTTTCCCAACTTCATCATTAAAAACGACGTTGCCCACACACCATAGTTTTTAAAAATGATCTAGCAAAGCGCGGTGATGTACAACACGTACGACGGCACTATAAAGGGGAAGTTCCATTCGCCGTTGGGCTGCTTTAGCTGATTCAGTGTTAGTAAAAGATGATTCACGCTTTTCTGTCTGTTACAGCGTGATGAATGTGCTTACTCCATTATGAACGGTAGTATTACCAGAACAAGCTTCTGAGCATGCACAGGTTTTTTACGTCGCTTTAGCCCACACACGATCATTTTTTACAACCTGAAAAACAACATAGTTTAAAACGACGTTAAAAAATGCAGCATGTTCAAATTTTTTTTCTGTCGTTTTTCAGAACACACGATCATTTTAAATGACGTTTTTGAAAAACTGATTTTTTTTTTCATGCTGAAAAATGATCGTGTGTACGCGGCATTATGGCATGTACACACGACTAGTTTTCCTGACATGCCAAAACCCAACGTTTTTCGTCACGTGATTCCTCTCAAGCCTGCCTTGCATACACATGTTCAGTCAAAAAAAAAACGGTCGACCAAAGCGCGGTGGCGTCCGACACGTACCACAGCACTATAAAGGGGAGGTTCCATTCAAATGGCGCCACCCTTTGGGCTGCTTTTGCTGATCCTGGTGTTAGTACAAGTTTCACAATTCACACTTTTCAGTCTTCGTGTTTTTCAGTCCGTTACGGCAGCTTTTAAAAATTCGACTTGCCTGCCTGCATTTTGTGCGCGGGGAACAAAACAGCTTTCATTTCAATAGCTGTGTGTTCCCCGCTGCGCGTCGTCATATATAGCCCCTCCCCCATGTCCAGGCACTTTGATAGACAGATCACCTGTCCCAGGATTGGACGGGTGATCTGTCTATCAAAGTGCCCGGAAAAGAGGGAGGGGCTATATATGACGACGCGCAGCGGGGAACACACAGCTATTGAAATGAAAGCTGTTATGTTCCCCTCGCGCTGATCAACCAGGCGGTGGGGGCAGGGGGGCTTTCTCTTTGTCCCCAGTGGCCATGTGTAGGCCACTGGGGACCTACACATGGCTGCATTTGGGGACACAAGGCTGCATTTGGGGACACTATTGGGGACACAAGGCTGCATTTGGGGACACATGGCTGCATTTAGGGACACAATTGGGGACACAAGGCTGCATTTGGGGACACAAGGCTGCATTTGGGGATACATGGCTGCATTGGGGACACAAGGCTACACATGGCTGCATTTGGGGACACAAGGCTACATATGGCTTTATTTGGGGACATACGGCTGCATTGGGGACACAAGGCTGCATTTGGGGACACAAGGCTGCATTTGGCTGTGTAGCGCTACCCCATTCAGGAGCCGCAGATTAGATTAGGATCGGCGGATTAAGTTACCTCTGTGTGGTGTCTAGGGGTGGATGCAATGAGCAGAGCAATAACGAATGTCCAACCTGTAGTTTTCTGAATGCTTTATTTTCCTGAACCAACACAACCAACACATCAACTTGAGGTAGATAGGAAACGGTTGATGAAAGTAGAGTAACTTCGCAGAGTCAGGCTTGGATAAAGAAAGCAGTCCTGCCTTCTGTAATTGAGTCAATCACATCGCCACTCCAGCCGTAGTGGGTGCAGTGCACCTGGACAGGCCTCTCACACAGGTCTCGCAGCCAGAGTGTCACTGAGAAAGCTGAGATGGAACAAGTCACTGCCACCGACTTGGCTCTAGAAGATTAGTAGAGGCCTCTGCCACAGGTCCGGTACTTAAGAGCAATAGAGCAAATCCCCTTCTCTTGAGATGTGGAACCCCAGTAAGTCACTGAAGTCCCTCAGTCATTTCAGTGTCTCTGAGCCATGAGGGCCCAGAGTCGGGAACTCCGCGTAGCATGGGCCCCAGCCAGGTAGGCTATAGTGGTGGGGCCTGTGATGTGCGCACACCCTGAAGGTGGGTGCCGCACCTGGAACCAGGAACCCGCGAAGAACCCCGAAAAATGGCGTCTGCCACAGATATACCCTGCCCCAGCATGCCCCGCGAGGGAAACACTCCTCCAATTGGCTGCTGGGGAAAAGCGGTTCTGCCTGAATCCCTCTGGCGCCACCTGCCGCCCAGAGATGGGACTACATCCCTGGAGCGCAGAATGACCCACAGGATAATTCAGGGCTGACTGCTGCCGAATTTGAACAAATCAACCTAGATGAGAGCAAGTAAGTCTCTCACCCTACTAACTTTAGCGTAGTGCCCTTTCTGAAAGTAAGAGGGCGCTACAGCTGCATTTGGGGACACATAGTTACATTGTCCCTAAATGGCCCCTACAGCTCTGGACCCCTGCACAATACCCCCCCCCCCACACAAAGCTCTGGACCCCTGCACAATACCCCTCCCACAGCTCTGGACCCCATGCACAATACCCCCCCCCCCCCCACACACACACACACACAGCTCTGGAGCCCCGCATGTTGCATAGCTCTGTGTTCGTTCCTACCTTTGCAATTTCCTATTCACAATCACAAGATAATGATTGGTTGCTAGGGCCACCTAGCAACCAATCACCGGCTACGCCCCCGGCTTTTAATGTCCTCTGTTTAACTCTGCCTTACCTTCTCTCACTCTTCCTCCAGTCCCCTGCTGTACAAGAAAGTGAGAGACGGTGTTTTTCTTTCTCCTGCTCGCGGCGGCCGGTCCTGTATGTCACCCGGGTAGCGGTACAGTCCGCACCTGACTCGGGCACCCCCAGACCCTGTCACAGCTGGGCTATCCCTGCACTGTCAGGGTTTAACATAGCTGTCACTGATTCATACAGGGGACTTGAAGGACAGGGGTGCCGCCGCCGCCGCTCAACACCCCCCCAGTGTGTGACACCCAGGGCGAATCGCCCCCCGTCCCCTATTTAGTACGCCACTGCTGAAAACCAATCACTGCTTTCAGGATTTCAAAGGGTGTAGATTTCACTTCTTCACTACCCATCACAGTTTCAGAGGCCCTAAAGTACCAAGATAACACAACCCCCCAAATGACCCCTTTTTGGACAGCTGCAATCACATGGCTGTGATTGTCTGTGACAGACATTACATGATCAGGAGCTCATCCTGTTTCCTCTCGATTCTAATCAGAGACACGGATGCATTGATGACAACTTGGCCAGTTTGCGCTTTCTATGCAGATATACTGTAGTTCAACTGGCTACACATGTTACAAACTAATTATACAATTCATGTTCAATCCTGTAGATATACGAACAACTTTGTAGTGGAGGGACCGTCAGCTAGAACTCACTAAGCATTTCTTTCAATTTATATCCTGTAGGAAGTAGAAGGTCACAATACACAGTAGTTATTTCAACATACAGGGCGATTGAAAAGTAACTCCCTATTTTAGACAATTTATATTATTTTTTTATATGAAGCTACTTTTTTCTCCATTCCTTACTAGTGTTGAGCGGAATACGCCATATTCGATTTCGCGATATTGCGCGAATATATAGAAGAATATTCGCGAATATTCGCTAATATCGAATATTCATGATATTTTATCCAAAAAATTTTTTGCGAAATTTCGCTAATGCGAAAATGATTGCGAAATTCTCATAAACGGAGATCATTTCCTGTATTACCAAACTAATATTCACTAAACACTAACTCTACACTAACTCTAGTTAAAAGAAAGGAGAATAAGGGGGCAAAAGAAGGGCGGAGAAGATAATCGCGCAATATTCCTATTGCGCGATTATCTTCTCCGCCCTTCTTTTGCATCAGAGCCAATCAGAATAACTCGAATATTCGGCAAAAGGAATATCGCGCAATATTCCGTTTGCCAAATATTCAAGTTATTCTGATTGGCTCTGATGCAAAAGAAGGGCGCATCAGAGCCAATCAGAATAACTCGAATATTCGGCAAAAGGAATATTGCGCGATTATCTTCTCCGCCCTTCTTTTGCATCAGAGCCAATCAGAATAACTCGAATATTCGGCAAAAGGAATATCGCGCAATATTCCTTTTGCCGAATATTCGAGTTATTCTGATTGGCTCTGATGCAAAAGAAGGGCCGAGTAGCTGATGCGATTCTTTTATGTTCTTTTATGATTCTTTTAAGAATCGCATCAGCTACTCGGCCCAGGGTCTCTCTCTAATCATACCAGCAATGCTTTTAGACGTCGATGGAGATCACTAGGATGTGATCTGTTTTAAAAATAAATTTGAAAAAATAAGAATATTCGCCATAGCGAATATTCGCTGCAATATTCGAGTTATTCGCGAATACTCGAATATGCAATATTCGTAGCGAATATTCGCAATGCGAATATTCGTGAGCAACACTATTCCTTACCACTTCAGCCCCCAAACCATTTTGCTGGTCAAAGACCGGGCCACTTTTTGCGATTCGGCACTGCGTCGCTTTAACTGACAATTGCGTGGTCATGCAACATGGCTCCCAAACAAAATTGACATCCTTTTTTTCTTTTGGTTGTATTTGATCACCTCTGCCGTTTTAATTTTTTGCGCTATAAACAAAAATAGAGCATACATTTTGAAAAAAAAATCAATTTTTTTTACTTTTTGCTATAATAAATATCCCCCAAAAATATATAAAACATTTATTTTTCCTCAGTTTAGGCCGATAAGTATTCTTCAACATATTTTTGGTAAAACAAAAATCGCAATAAGCGTTTATTAATCGGTTAGCGCAAAAGTTATAGCATCTACAAAGTAGGGGATAGTTTTATGGCATTTTTTATTAATATACATTTTTTGTTTTACTAGAAATGGTGGCAATCAGCAATTTTCATCATGACTGCGATATTATGGCGACACATCGGACACTTTTGACACATTTTGCTATAAAAATGCACTGATTACTGTGAAAATGACACTGGCATTGAATGAGTTAACCACTAGGCCCTAGTGAGTGATTCTTACTGTAGGGGGGATGGGCTACATGTGACAAGACAGTGATCACTGCTTCCGATTACAGGCAGAGTGCAGAGTGGGGAGATGCTTGTTTACATCAGCATCACCCCGTTCTTCCTCATCGTGAGACGATCGCAGGTATCCCCGCGATCAAGCTAATGGAGCTCGTGGCGGGCACACATGTATAGCCAGCGATGCTCGCGCGTCCACAATGCCGCGATCTTAAAGGGGGCGTGTATATATAAGGCCATCTGCCTGTCTGTGCCATGCTGCCGACGTATATAGTAGTGTGCTGGTCGGCAAGCAGATGTATGTTCCTTATTCTATGACATGACTTCAGATAGGATTCTGGGTCTTTTTATTTTTTGCGATTCCATGAATGCGGAAAGTTATCTCACTATGCTGCAAGATAAAATCTGGCCAGTTGTCAATACCTGGGAGAATATTGAAGACTTGATTTTTATGCAAGATGGTGCTCCTCCACATTTTGCTATTATTGTTTGTGAATGGCTGAATGAACACTTTCCTTGGAGATGGTTGGGTCGACATGGTCCGCATGAGTGGCCGGCCAGAAGCCCTGATTTAACACCCTGCGACTTTTTACTTTGGGGTTGGCTGAAGGAACAAGTTTACTCTACGAAACCAAAGACTTTAGAAGAACTTGAAGGGCGACTACAAGAAGTTATTTCTGCCATCCTACAAGAGTTCTTGTGAAGCGGCTTCAGAAGCTGCAGGCGAATGCTGGTGCACATACCAAATTTTAAATAAAATTCAATTTTATGTGTGTTTTTTTGTAAAAATAATGACTACAAAATTAATTATAAGATTTTTTTAACCAGTTCCCTACCGAGCCATAGTAATATGACGTTGGTAGGAACTGTCTCTCCCTCAGAGTGGACGTCATATGAAGTCCTTTGCATCTAGGCCGCTAGGGCGGCCAGGCACCCGCGATTGCTGGCCCCCTTGTGAGTCCTCCTCCCCCTACAGTTAGAATCACTCCCAGGGAACATATTAACCTCTTCAGCGCCCCCTAGTGTTAACCCCTTCCCTGCCAGTCACATTTACACAGTAATCAGTGCAGTTTTATAGCACTAATCGCTGTATAAATGTGAATGGTCCCAAAAACGTGTCAAAAGTGTCCGATATGTCCGCCGCAATGTCACGGTCACAATAAAAATCGCAGATCGCCTCCATTACTATTAAAAGAAAAATGCCGTAAATCTATCCCCTATTTTGTAGACACTATAACCTTTGTGCAAACCAATCAATATACACTTATTGCGATATTTAGGGTTGTCCCAATACCACTTTTTTAGGACCGAGTACAAGTACCGATACTTTTTTTCATGTACTTGCCGATACCGAATACTGATACTTTTTTTAAATGTCATGTGACAGTTTTCAAACCACAATACAGACTAAGGATATTTTCTTTAGAATTATGAAGAACTCTAACTCAAGACAATGAATAAAAATGTTTTATTTTCTTGTCACGTAGTAGTAAAAAACTCAAAGAATTTTCACAGAACATGTTGATAAATACAAAAAAGTATTCTATTTAGGTATCGGGAGCATTTGCGCGAGTACAAGTACTCCCGCAAATACTCAGTATCGGTCCCAATACCGATACTCGGTATCTGGACAACCCTAATAATAATAATAATGTAGAAGAATACCTATCGGTCTAAACTGAGTATTTTTTTTTTTTTTAAATTGATATTTATTAAATCAAAAAGTAAAAAATATTGTGTTTTTTTTATTTTTTTAATTGTTGCTCTTCTTTTGTTTATAGCGCAAAAAAAATAAAAATAACCGCAGAGATGATCAAATACCACCAAACGAATGCTCAATTTGTGGGGGAAAAAACATAAAGATTTAATTTGGGTACAGTGTTGCATGACCACGCAATTGTCATTCAAAGTGCAACAGTGCTGAAAACTAAAAATTAGTCTGGGCAGGAAGGGGGTGAAAATGCTCTTTATGGAAGTGGTTAAATAAGGAGTTACTTTTCAATCACCCTGTATATTCTAAAAGGATGTAGGAGCTGATGCTACAAAGCAGTTCATAAATCTAATGTGAATCAGATTGTAATGTGTGTTGCCATCTTTAGATTTACCATTACTTGTGTGGTGTGTGGCCCTACCTGTACAATCCATACTTTTTTTTTTTTTTTTATCCAATCAAGTAGCTGCTCACATTACATTCTTCTTGGTAAATCAGAGATTTTGCTGTAAAGTAAATTTTGTAAACAGATTCTAATGTATGGCTAGCTTTACAAATGAACGTTAGATCAAATCTATGGAAAATCTAACCGGTGGATTGCAAGCCTTACTATTTTTTTTTTTTATGAAGTTGAGAACCTTCACAGCATGGAACATGTACAGTATGTTACAAGGGACTATAACAAAGGCACATATTACTTTACATATTCAATTATTCATTGACCGGTAATAGGAGTCAATGAAGGTGCACACAACACTGCAATCCGCTGCGCATATGCCACGCAAGACTGAGGATGCACTGGCGCACTATGACTAATACAATGTGTGGGGATCTGAAGCTCATAGAAAGGTAGAGCGTGTAACTGCAGAGAGAGAATACTTTGCTATGTTTGCAGCTGCCACCAAGAACTTTGTTAAACAAGTGGGAGATGGAGGGAGGCTGATCCCTGTCCCCAGCCTCAGTGAAGCAGACAAATACCAACCACTGAGCCTGGTCATCAAGAAGAAACGCTGTTTCCTATCCAGAAAAAGCAAGTATATCTCAACCCCATTTTCGCTGAAGGATATTCTTGATGGAGACAAGGAAATTTCGGCAGGTAAATCTCTATGATTTAGATTCAATGTAACATGATCTTGTATACTGTATTATTATACAGTTCTGTATTTCTCAGCCTTCTACGGATTCCATTTGCCCTTCTTGGGTACTTACAGGGGTTGTTTTACTAAAAACAGTTCACTTTGCAAGGGAATTTTCCCCAGAGGAAAGAGTGAAGCTCTGTTGACTTGCACCATGAAATCAAGGGCACTGCTTTTTTTTCTTTGCAGATGATCGTGTATTCTTTGCAAAGTGGCCCCAGAGGGCAAGTACAACCCTGAGGCCCATGGTGCAGTGACTCTGCCCACCTTCTGCTCTCTCTTCCCTGCCTCCTCCTGACCCCCATCTCAGGCTGAAGCTCTTCTCCAGGTACGCTCTGCTCACTGGGTGGGTCGGGTTGAACAGCGCCTGCTGCACCGAGTCCAGGTTCCCAAGCTGGCCGGCAGGTAGTTGCTGGGGGGTTCCAGCAGGAGATAAGATGGCTTGGTCAGGGCTGGCTGGGGAAGGAGAGCCTTCGGTGGGGAACATAGCTGGCCTCTGCTTGTACACGGTGTACACCATCCATGTCAGGGGAGCGGCCTGCGCTCTGTCCTCGTACTCATCCCTCACTCTGTAGAACACTGGTGGGGACTTCTTACTCCTCTTCACCAGGAAGCCTTTAAGCATGTCTGCGGCAGAAGCAGTGTACATTCCTCCCAACTTTTAAACTGCAGATTGAGGGACACTGGAGAGAGGAAATGACCTATGGTGCACCACGATGTATGTGTGGCCTAATGTTGCATACTTATGGTCGGAATATCTGACAACAATTGTTTGATGTGAGCTTGTTGTTGGACCGTGTGTATGCTCCATCAGTCATTTACTGCAGAGTTTCCGACAACAAAAAGCTGTGAGAGCTGGTTCTCAATTTTTCCGACAACAAAAGTTCTTGTCGTAAATTCAGACTGTGTGTACACAATTCAACGCACAAAAATCCTACGCATGCTCGTAATCAATTCGGAGCATGCTCGGAATCATTGAACTTAATTTTTCTCAGCTCGTTGTAGTGTTGACCATCGCCACATTCTTGACGTTTGGAATTTTCAACAACATGTGTGTGATTGTGTGTATGCAAGACAAGTTTGAGCGAACATCCGTCAGAAAAAAATCCACTGTTTTGTTGTCGGAATGTATGATCCTGTGTACGTGGCAAAACTCTTAATAGCAGGAGAGGCTTAAGGTACATGGTTAAACAAAACCCAAACAAAAACCCATGCAACAACATCCGCCTGCCCCAAATCCCTCTTCTAGCACAGATCCTCCTCCTTCGAGCGTAAATCCTTTTCTCTCTTCCTAGCACAAATACTCCACCCCCAAATCCCCTCCCAGCACAAATCCTCTCCCCACTCCCAGCACAAAGCTACCTTACCCCTCCATCCCAACACAAACCCTTCCCATTTCTCAAAACCCTCCAAGGCAAATACCCTCCCATCCCCAAACCCCCCTCCCAGCAAAACTCCTCTCCACACATCTAGCATAGATCCTCTCTCCCAAGTCCTCCCCTCCAGCACAACCTCCCCCCATCCAGTCCTCTCCTCAGTTCTATGACAAATCCTCCCACCCAAATCTCTCCTCCCAGTACAAACCCTAAAAACACAAAACATCAAGTATCATCCACCTCTTTGGTAAAGCAGCTGTGAGAGAGAACCTAAGCAAATATGGACTAAGGGCTCCACACTGCACTGAATATGTGTTGGAGGCAGTTGGTGGGGAGAGGTACTGACTGCCATACATAGATGTGCTTGCGGTGTGCGGGACCCCTGACACCTCGCACAAGCCACAGGCAGGTTTTATTGCCCTGCTGGGCAAGTATTTGGAGCCAGGTGCTGATACATGTTTGGACACTCTGGGACTTGCCTTGATTTACGCTATTGGGGCCTTTTTACAGGACATTAGAGGGACCCGGGGGGAAATTTTACCCCTGCCCAATGGCCCAGTCTGCCCCGATTCCCAATTTATTACATGTATTTATTCAGCAGTGACAAATTACACACTATACATTCACATCAGTCCCTGCACACAATGAGCTTACAACATATTTTCTGCTATAAAACACACCCAATAATTTTTTTTAAAACAAATATGTATTTTGCTACATATTTTTGGTGAAAAAAAATCCCAATAGGTGTATATTGATTGGTTTGCGCAAACGTTATAGCGATACATAAATTATAAATTATTATACTCGCGTTGCTCCAAAATATATCCTTAATAAACACAAAATACTCACCCTGTGACTGGGAACTGTCTATTGTTGACATTGTGCACACAGTACTACGGCAACAGTAATGCATATTTAAGGCAGCTAGGGACAAGGTCTGAAACAGGAGCATCTAAGCTACTACCTCCTGTGTAATGCCTGGTAAGCCTCAAGAACACAGCACTCAGCCTGGAAAGTCTATGCAAACCTCTATGTGTAATCCATGCAAAAAAGGGAAAAAGGCTGGTGCCATGGAAGTCAGCTAAAACATCATTTTATTATAACAGTGAAAATGTCCACCGTGTTTCGACCATCAGGCCTTAATCATGATTAAGCCATGATTAAGACTTAGTGGCTGAAACATGTTGGCTTTTTTGACTATAGTTCACCTGCAATAATAAATGAATGTTTTAGCTGACTTTCATGGAACCAGCCTCTCTCCCTTTTTTGCAAGCAACACGGTCCACCTCCGTGTTGCCAAATATATGTTTATGAATAGCAGGAAGGCTGGCCTAAATAGAAAAACCAATAAGGCCACTAAATCTAAAGCCGCGTACACACGCCACACACATGCCATTTTTTTAATTGGTCTTTAAAAACGATTGTGTGTAGGCTCCAGAGCATTTTTCGCGAAGAAAAATGGGCGTTAAAAATTTACAACATGCTCTATTTTTTTTCTCGTCATTTTTCACGTTGTGAAAAATGGCCATGTGTACATTTTAACGACGGGGAATAAAAGGGTATGCTCAGAAGCAAGTTATGAGACGGGAACACTCGTTCTGGTCAAACTAGCGTTTGTAATGGAGATAGCACATTCGTCACTCTGTAACGCCGCGTACACACGATCGGTCCAACCCGATGAGAATGGTCCGACGGACCGTTTTCATCGGTTGACAGACTGATGGTCTGATGGTCTGATGTGCGTACACACCTTCAGTTCAAAAACCAATCGCGTCAGAACGCGGTGACGTAAAACACAACGACGTGCTGAAAAAAATGAAGTTCAATGCTTCCAGGCATGCGTCGACTTGATTCTGAGCATGCACAGGTTTTTGGACCGATGCTTTTGCGTGCTAACCATCGGTTTGGACCGATGGTCAGGCGTCCATCGGTCCGATTTTAAAGCAAGTTTTAAAACTTAGGTCCGACGGACGACGGACCGATGGGCCGTACACGCGGTCGGTTTGGACCGATGATACTGGACTTAAGTCAATTTTCATTGGTTTGGACCGATCGTGTGTATGCGGCCTCACAGACTGAAAAGCACAAATCGTCTCTCACCAAACTTTTACTAACACGCGGTAACACGAAATCAGTAAAAGCCGCCCAAGGCAGGCTTGAGAGAAATCACGTCGAGAAAAACTTTTTTTCCATGACAGTCATGACGGTCATGTGTATGCAGCATTAGAATTGATAAGCTGCAATATCAGATCTTTGGTTTTACTGTAAAATCTTGTTCTTGGAGTACATCATGAGACACAGAGCACCTTGAACTGCAATCACTGTATGTCTGAGGGGCAGTCTGGGGGTGGGAAAATAATAATAACATAAGACCAATTGTGAAGTTGTCCTACTCAGGACTTTTTATTTTTGGATGGTGGCTTCCAACTACTGCATTCAAAAATTATGTTTATAGCAGGCATCACTAAATGGCAAACCGCAGTCCAGGTGGGGGAGGCTGTGGGGGGGGGGGGGGTGATATGAAGGGGGGCAGATAAGCACACTGCTTGAGGGTGTGATGCAAAGGACACCACTCGGGGGGGGGAGTTGTTGATGTGAAGGAAGGTTCAGAACACTACTGTAAACAGGATGGGGGGAGTGTAATGTGAAGGGAGGCTGAGAACACTGCTGTGAAGGGAAACTGTGATGTAAGGCTCCAATAACACTTGTGCGACTTGTCATGTGACTGTGAACACCAAAGTCGCACACCATGTTTTACAATGAGTACCGTTCATATCTATGCGACTTAAAGTCGCATCGACCTCAAAGTAGTTCAAGCACTAGTTTGGTCCGACTTTCATGCCACTTCAGAGCCATAGTCATCAATGTTAATCCTCAAAAGTCGCATGAAAGTCATACCTGAATGTTTTACATGCAACAGAAGTGCAGTGCAACAGTTGTCCGTTATCAGTAGTCAACGCTAAAGAAGCATCAAAGTTGTAACCATCCAAAGTTGCATAAAAATTGCATCAAAGTTGCACTCTAAAGTTGCGCGACTTTGGAGTTGTACAAGTGTAAATGGATCCTAAAGGGAAGATACTGATGTAAGAACGGAGTTATGATATAAGAGGATGGGAACTGTGATGTGAAGGATCTGAGTCATCGCACAAAATTGCAACTTGGATCTCTGCTGTAAGGAAAGTCTTCTGACAAGACCTCCGTGAGTTTTAATTCCATACCACTGTTTTGTAGCCTAACGCTGGCAATACACTATATTAAAAAAAAACGTCCGAACCCACTTTCAAAAAACGAACATTGGGCAGTGAGCTCAAACGATAGTTCCTACCATAAAATCCTAAATTGCCCCTGCCCATTGAAATCAATGGGCAGCACCGCCAAACCGCCAGCAAAGGGGCGATTAAGCGGGCGATTTTAACCCTTTTTCAAAGCACCCCACTAGCGGCCGAAAAGCCCAGCAAAAAAAGACGATAAAGCGCTGCTAAAAATAGCGACGCTTTACCGCCGACGCCCGTCGCTGCTCACTGTGAAAGCAGCCTAAAAGTATTAGCAGATCTGTGTGTAAGGCCTCATTTAGATGTGTGGTTGAGGGGCAGTAAAGAAGCGTGGTTCAGATGCGCTTTTGCCATCCCCTAACCTCACCCCTTTTTAAGCTACAAGAGGCAGCAAGCGGCAATGTTGACATGCTGCGGTCGCATTGAACCCATGGCAATTACTACACAACATGTAGTGATCGGTAGGTGGCAAGCCCGCCGGACGCGACACGGTCAGGCGAACAGACAACCTCCAGAATTGTCCTGAAACCACGTGCAATGCACACGTTTGTCTGCAAAAAATGGGTTTAAAATAGGTAATGTGGCGCATCCTCACTGCCTGTCAATTGTCTCGGAAAGCGCGATCCAAACGCGGATCATGCTTCAAAGCAAAGGTAGGTTTCCATAATTGTTTGTTTCCTTGCATTTAGTTGATAGTTTCCAATTTAGCCCAATTAAACCTAAATGGGTGTGTGCGAATAAACACAGGTTAACCATGACTGTATACTCTGTACTTTACAGGTGTAAGTTCTTACCAGCTGCTGAACTATGAAGATAAATCAGACGTGTCTTTGGACAGAAGGCATGGAAATCAGATCATGAATGATGTCGGAATAAATATCTATGGATCTGATTCTCTTGCTGTTAAAGCTTCTTTTGGTGTTGTAACCAAGCATGAAGTTGAAGTCCCAACATTACTTAAAGAACTTATATCCAGGTATTGTATTATGTGACTGCCGGAGATATATACCAAGCATCTCATACACAGCATGGTCTACAGCTGGGGAAGTACTGTATATACTGGAGCTTTTTTTTAGGTGGAACTCAGTTCCACCACCTCTGGCCCAGACCCTTTGGTGCCTGCTCACCACAATTCGGTTTCTGTGTTTACAAGTGACAACTCTGCACTCTGTGTGTAATGCAACCCTGATATTTAATGCCCCTTTAAGACCCTCCTAATGTTCGTGAAATTTGATTGACCACACCCACTATTTGATGTGATTTGGAGGTTGTGTGCAGGGGAGGGGTTTTGTGGGGGGGGGGGGGTCATGGTTGAGTTCCAACACCTATTGTTTGAGGGAAAAAAGCCCTGTCCATAGATAATGCTTGATTTAGGGCCAGTTGACATCTGTGCTGTGAGTTTTAGTAGACATGTGCATTCGTTTTCGTCCAAATGCATTTTCGTCTGAATTTCGGGGATTTACCTTCCCCCAACCATTTGTGTAAATGAGTTCTTAGTGCCTTTTATTAGGGTTGTCCCGATACCACTTTTTTAGGACCGAGTACAAGTACCGATACTTTTTTCAAGTAGTCACCGATACCGAATACCGATACTTTTTTTAAACGTGTCCCCAAATGCAGCCATGTCCCCCTCATATTGCAGCCATGTCCCCCACATATTGCAGCCATGTCCCCCACATATTGCAGCCATGTCCCCCATATACAGCCATGTCCCCCACATATTGCAGCCATGTCCCCCATATACAGCCATGTCCCCCACATATTGCAGCCATGTCCCCCATATACAGCCATGTCCCCCACATATTGCAGCCATGTCCCCCACATACAGCCCTATCCCCCATATACAGCCATGTCCCCCACATATTGCAGCCATGTCCCCCACATATTGCTGCCATGTCCCCCCACATATTGCAGCCATGTCCCCCACATATTGCAGCCATGTCCCCCATATACAGCCATGTCCCCCACATATGCAGCCATGTCCCCCACATATATGCAGTAATGCTCGGTCCCGCCACCTCCAGGGAGGTGTTACGTACCTGAGTGTGAGCCTGAAGCGTGGAGGGAGACCTCCCGTACAACCCCGGCTCGGAGACCACTGGAGTGGGGACAGTGGTGGTAAGAGCACGGTGAAGTGCAGGTGTCAGTTCTGGTTGTGGCCACTGATGAAACAGGAACTGCCGAACAGGAAGCACAGGAAGCAGGTGATGCTGGTAGGCAGGTAGAGGATACAGGAACAACAGGTGCCGATCAGCAGAGCAGCCACAAGGGGTCAGCAGAGTAGTAGATGTAGATCAGCAGAGTCAGGCAAGCCTGGTCATACACTTGAAGCAACAGCATAAACGGTAGACAAGAGAATAATCAGAGTCCAGGCCGGGTCCAGGCAACGGGTAGTCAGGCTGAATACAAGTAGGGTCGACAAGCCGGAGTCAGGGTTGGAGAAGGCAGCAGGGTCAGAAAGCCGGATCATATACTGAGACAGAATGTTTAATGCAAAGATAGGAACACGGAACACATGCAGATCAAACCGCGATGTGCAACATTACAGCAGTGTCCTTTATAGGCAGCCGGACGCTGCGTATGACGTGCGCCTAACGTGCGCGCACGGGCGCACGCAACGGCAGCGCCCCGCGCACCAGTGCATCCGAGAGCCGTGGTCCGCGCATGCGTACAGGCGCACGACCACGGAAGTGGACAGAACGTCCCTGACAGGAGGTGTGTACCTAATCGGCTCAGAACGGAGTGATGTTGGCCTTGGCTACGTGCCGACTCCCAGCACTACGACGATCAGTCCTACGAAGACGGGGATGGCACAGTAGCGGAGAAGTCCAGAGAACACGGACGGAGCAGACGACTCTGATCGTCCACCCAATAGCGGGCTCCGCTCTCCGGGCTCTTCCATGTCTGCGATCACCCACCCCGGCCCATACACACTTCTCCACCGGACTAGACTCAGCCCACCACACAGGAAGTGTCCGCACTCTCCGCCCAGACACACCCACCTCACCTCCCTGCTCCAATCACAAGCGCCACAATTCACTACAGTACCGCCCTCACACCACGCCCACCCAGCACGACTCTTATCTACCCCACCAATCAGGGAAGAGAGCTCCGCCAGGCTGCTGAGGTGGCTGTCATGTGACCGTGATCAGGCTGACTGAAAATACACAAGCTTCACGTGCGGCGGCTTTGTATATACGGCGGTGGGGTCGGATTAGCTTAAACGGCGTTGGCGGCATTGGCGGCAAGTATTCTATTTAGGTATCGGGGGTATTTGCGGGAGTACAAGTACTCCCGCAAATACTCGGTATCGGTCCCGATACCGATACTAGTATCGGTATCGGGACAACCATACCTTTTATGTAATAGTCTAATTTCTGATGATTCTCACACTAATGCCGCGTACACACGATCGGTTTGTCTGATGAAAACGGTCCGATGAACCGTTTTCATCAGACGAACCGATCGTGAGTGGGTCCCATCGTTTTTTTTCCCCATCGGTGAAAAAACTTAGAACCTGTTTTAAAATTATCTGATGGTTAAAAAAAAACGAAAAAAACGATCGTCTGTGGGGAAATCCATCGGTCAAAAATCCACGCATGCTCAGAATCAAGTTGACGCATGCTCGGAAGTATTGAACTTAATTTTTCTCTGCACGTCGTTGTGTTTTACGTCACCGCGTTCTGACACAAAAGTTTTTTCTTAACTGATGGTGTGTAGGCACGACTGATGAAAGTCAGCTTCATCGGATAGCTGATGAAAAAATCCTTCGGTCCGTTTTCATCGGATGAACCATTCGTGTGTACAGGGCATAATACTTTACTGAGTAAAAAAAGCTGGAGCTTTTTCAGTTTATTTAATGCATGTTACATGTTTTGTAACACCGTGCTATGCTATGTTTTTTACAGGCATTGTTATTTGACTATCATACCCAATGTAAAATGTTATCACTTTAGAGGGCAAATCAATGCAATCATATAAAAAGATGTCAAATATTGCTCTGGTTGTATTATTGGCACTCATAGACAGGAGCGTTACTGTGTACTCCAGTGACATCTGCTGGGAGAACCAAAGTACTGCTTTACAAGGATCTACTGTTACACTCCAAAGTTACAATTCCTCAGTTACTGAGACCTTTAGGTCTAAGTCCAATCAAAAAAAGGAAATTAGGGAGAATTCATTCTTTCTGTCCATTTAGCAAATGTTAGAACAAGATGTATTGGACATTTTTTCTAATGGAGATGGACAAGAATAAAAAAATGGCAGAGTGACAGAAGTTTTAACGTATTCCCTCTCTAATAAGAAGTAGAAAAGAAAAAATATAGCTAGATATGGGCTTTAATAATTGCTCCTATTGGTCTGCCCCTGCACTTGGTGAACTTACTGAACAGTCAACTTTTCATTGTACTGAGCCACATCTAACTGACTGCAGTATATACAGTGCCTTAAAGGTATTTTTTTTGGCAGAGCTTCTACAGTTCAAAAATGTGATTATTGATTTTAGTGAAATTATATAATTTTTCTAATAGTTTTCTGTTTGCCGTTATAGAACTATTGACTTAGAACATTGCTTAGTTCGTCAAGCAAGAGAAAATGGGAAGGAAGTTTTATGTGTTGTCATGGAAAGCATCCGCACAACGCGTCAGTGTGCCCTGACTGTCCATGCTGGCATGCGGGGAGAAGCTATGAGAGTAAGTTTAAGAGCCTTCTGTGTATAAAAAAATTGACATTGATAGAATACCCAATTGAATCGCATATTCGTTTTCACCCCAAATGATAAAACTTCCATCAGTTTGGATGTAATATGCTGTCATGCATCTTTGAAGTTTGGAGCATTTTTTGGAAAATGCTTTAATGTCACTAGATAGCTAGAGACTTCTTTACATTTGTCTAAGCTCAGTATAGAGCATTGTAGATTCCTGTTTGTAAAATTACTGATTTTTCATCTGACTGAACATCAAAAGACAACAAAGGTCATTAATGCCCCATACACTAGTTGATTCTGTGGACAATAGGTCTGCAATGGCCTAATTTAGTGTCTTTATCATCTGATGTGCAGTCACCTTTAAACTTCAACTGTGAAAAGTCAGAATACTAAACTTGAGGGTACCTCAGTAGTTGTATAGGCATACAAATGTCAAATTACTCAAGCTTTGGAGTCAGAAGTAGTAAGTCAAGTCAGCACTGATGGAGTTGGGTGAATGCCAGTATGTTGGAGTCACCACCTTACTTCTGTGAACTTTAGCACCAAGAGCCATATAAGGGAGTCTCTAGTATACCAAAGTAATGACTAGAGTTGGGAGAATAGTTCGAGCAGAGCAAAAGTTCGGCCCGAACATCGCCTGTTTGCCCCTCTCAGTCGAACACCCACCGAGCGCCCCACAATGCACTGCGCACTGCACGGTGTATTCTAAGCCCTGATTGGGAAAACCTTTGCCCAATCAGGGGACAGTGAATAGCTGGTTGTTAGGGAGTGGACCTAGTGTGATACTGTAACACGATTTTTATTAAAATACTCAAATCAATGATTATACTCACAAAATGAGTTAAAAACAAGCCTTGAAAGACAGTTCAACAGCGCCAGCAGAACAGGACGGTTGCTTCAGTCCAAAAGTATCTGACCGATATTGAAGCTAGGCTTACGCGTTTCAGGGGCGTACCCCTTTCCTCAGAGCCCCGGTGGTCTGCACTGCTCCCTCACTGTACAGCTTGTCAGAATATATACACACACAAAGGTAGAAAGAGCATGTGCTGGAAGGTCACAGGTCACCCCGCCCACAGGGAGGACTCTTGGCAAAACTCCCCCCATTTGTGAATTAACCCTTGTATATACAGTCCCTATATCTCAGACTTGGCATAGTCTCAACAATGGGTATCCCCCAGTCCAAAGAACTACCAATCTGGAGGGGAAGGGGAAGGAGGATATATGGAGAAATGCCTCCATTGTCAGGTGTTGAAAACTTTGTTGTTAAGGGTGCACATACCTTACATGTCCAGAGGTAGTGCCTTGCTTCACCTGATAATCCATTCTCCTAATATCCTCCACATGGGCTGGAACGCACGCCACTTGTTCTAGAGTGGCTGCGTTCCAGCACTACGTTGCCTCGGGCATCATGATCCTTTCTGCGCATGCGCGCGACGTACGACAGCGCGACACATGACGCAACGCAACGTACGACGTGACGTACGTCACGCCGCGCACGGCGCTGACTCGCAGGAAGTGGGTGCGTTCCAGCATCACCATAGGATGCGGGTGGGTGCGTTCCAGCATCACCATAGGATGGAAATGTCATATCCGCCCATGTGACATTTTTCCCCCTTGCTGATCAAGCATTGCAGGGGATAGAGTCACAAGACGGTACTCCCTCTAGTGGCGGGAGGCCGGAGTTTGACTGGGGCTTCCAGATGAGGGACCAAAGACTTCCCAACACATGCCCTAACTCACAGATAAATATATAAATAGATACAAACATCGTGATGGACCTGTTTGAGTTCATTAGCTGCATAAAGACACCTGTCCACCCCATACAATCAGTAAGAATCCAACTACTAACATGGCCAAAACCAAAGAGCTGTCCAAAGACACTAGAGACAAAATTGTACACCTCCACAAGGCTGGAAAGGGCTACGGGGAAATTGCCAAGCAGCTTGGTGAAAAAAGGTCCACTGTTGGAGCAATCATTAGAAAATGGAAGAAGCTAAACATGACTGTCAATCTCCCTCGGACTGGGGCTCCATGCAAAATCTCACCTCGTGGGGTCTCAATGATCCTAAGAAAGGTGAGAAATCAGCCCAGGACTACACGGGAGGAGCTGTTCAATGACCTGAAAAGAGCTGGGACCACCGTTTCCAAGGTTACTGTTGGTAATACACTAAGACGTCATGGTTTGAAATCATGCATGGCACGGAAGGTTCCCCTGCTTAAACCAGCACATGTCAAGGCCCGTCTTAAGTTTGCAAATGACCATTTGGATGATCCAGAGGAGTCATGGGAGAAAGTCATGTGGTCAGATGAGACCAAAATAGAACTTTTTGGTCATAATTCCACTAACCGTGTTTGGAGGAAGAAGAATGATGAGTACCATCCCAAGAACACCATCCCTACTGTGAAGCATGGGGGTGGTAGCATCATGCTTTGGGGGTGTTTTTCTGCACATGGGACAGGGCGACTGCACTGTATTAAGGAGAGGATGACCGGGGCCATGTATTGCGAGATTTTGGGCAACAACCTCCTTCCCTCAGTTAGAGCTTTGAAGATGGGTCGAGGCTGGGTCTTCCAACATGACAATGACCCGAAGCACACAGCCAGGATAACCAAGGAGTGGCTCTGTAAGAAGCATATCAAGGTTCTGGCGTGGCCTAGCCAGTCTCCAGACCTAAACCCAATAGAGAATCTTTGGAGGGAGCTCAAACTCCGTGTTTCTCAGCGACAGCTCAGAAACCTGACTGATCTAGAGAAGATCTGTGTGGAGGAGTGGGCCAAAATCCCTCCTCCAGTGTGTGCAAACCTGGTGAAAAACTACAAGAAATGTTTGACCTCTGTAATTGCAAACAAAGGCTACTGTACCAAATATTAACATTGATTTTCTCAGGTGTTCAAATACTTCTTTGCAGCTGTATCATACAAATAAATAGTTAAAAAAATCATACATTGTGATTTCTGGATTTTTTTTTTTTTTGATTATGTCTCTCACAGTGGACATGCACCTACGATGACAATTTCAGACCCCTCCATGATTTCCAAGTGGGAGAACTTGCAAAATAGCAGGGTGTTCAAATACTTATTTTCTGCACTGTATATATATATATATTTATAGACTATAAGAATAAATAGAATTAAATTAAATATTTAAAGAAACAGACACCCACACATACATACATATACATATGTGTGAGAGACATGTTATCGGCTCAACGGGCAGACCATATACTCATGCGCTCGCTCTCATATCTGTCCAAACATAGACAATATAGAGTGCCCGTGCATATGCTGACCTCCAGATAAACTACATGTATATAAAGACAAATGTATAGGTTAATGGACAACCCTGCCCACCTAGCTATCCCAGCCTTGGCACCGTAGCTGGTGTATACTAGCTTACAGCCCGCTATACATTCTGCCCTAAGTGGCGGCAGAAAAGCTGAAATACAGTACAATGGGTAATTATATTGTTACTTCCTCCCTCTATAGCTTCTTAACAAAACCTCCCCAACCATACAATACGGTCACCTACAGGATATTCTAATTTATTTTGTTTTGTTTTTTACTTTTTACTTATGTGATGGTATGTAGTTCTATCTCTTCATTTAACCCTTTCGGAACCATAGTTCCAAGGGTGAAAGTCCAAAAGGCCTCTCTTTTGCAAAGGATTTGGTATTTTTTGCCACTATCTAGATTGTTTTGAATGGCCTCTATACCAAATACTCTAAGGCCTTCCACTCCACCGTCATGGACCTCCTTAAAGTGTCTTGGTATTGACCCCTTGTCCTTTTTCGTTGCAATGCTGCTCCTGTGCTCGTTCATCCTAGTTCTTAATTGACGTGATGTTCGTCCTACATACAGTAGACCACATGGACATAGGATGCCATATATAACGTATGAAGTTCCGCAATTAATAAATTGTTTGATTGTGTGACATCTTCCATCTGCACCAGTAACATCTCTTTTCCTATAGTGCATATGTGTACAGTTGCCACAATTGTTTACGCCACATCTATAGCTTCCTTTTTGATCGAAAATTGTGGTCCAGGGCCCTTTTAATCCTTTTTCTTTATTCATTTTCTTAACTCTACTAGGAGCAATCATACTTCTCAAGTCTTTAGGTCTTCTAAAGACCAGATTGGGGCGGGACGAGATACATGTCTCTAGAAAAGGATCAGCAGCCAGAATCTTCCAGTTCTTCTGGAAGATTTTTTGTATAGACGGGGCCCTATTGTTATACCTAGTGCAAAACCGTACTGTAGAGGTTTCATTTTCGGTATATCTCTTGATTTTGTCGCTTTTTGGTGCATCCTCTTCATAGAGCTGGAGATATTTTTGGAAGGCTTCCTCTATATGTGCCTCCCCATATCCCTTTTCTTTAAATTTCTCTCTCAGAATCTGACTTTGTTCTTCATAATCTTTTTTTGGGTGCAAGTTCGCTTCAAACGACAAAACTGGCCAAATGGAACATTTTTATTCCATCTTGGATGGTGCTGGCTCAAGGCATGTAGGTATGAGTTCCCTGCACTGGGTTTGAAATGGGTTTTTGAAGCGATCTTACCACTGTCATCGGCCCTCAACTCCAAATCTAGAAACACTAATGATTCTTTGTCCACTACATGTGTAAATGAAATGCCAAACGGGTTATTCTCACAGTGTGCCAGAAATCCCTCTAGATCCTCGTCACTGCCATTCCATATAATAAGAATGTCATCGATGTATCGTGCATATAGGACCAAGTGTTTTCCAAAAGGGTTGTTGTGCCAGATAAATTTAGACTCCCAGTAGCCCATAAAAAGGTTTGCATAGCTGGGAGCAAACCTGGCCCCCATAGCGTTGCCTCTTATCTGTCGGTAGAAGCAATCCAAGAAAGAGAAATAGTTGTGGGTCAGAGTAAACTCTATACAATTTTGGATAAATTGTGCTTGCCGCGGGCTAAATTGATGAGCCTCAGCCAAATAATATTCAATGGCTCTGAGTCCAAATTCGTGTTGTATACATGTATACAATGATGTCACATTAAGTGATAGCCATCTGTATCCTTTTTCCCACGTATAAGGGTTCAATATTTCCAAGGCATGACTCGAGTCCTTGATGTAAGATGGTAGACTCGTCACTAGGGTTTGCAGGAAGTAGTCTAGATAGCTGCCCAAATTGCTAGACAGACTATCGATTCCTGCAATAATTGGGCGACCTGGTGGTCTCTCTAGGTTTTTGTGTATCTTGGGGATATGGTAGAAATGTGGGACTACCGGGTGTTTGGAATACAGGAATTGGAATTCACTATTTGTCAAGATCTTATCAGCCACTGCTTTTTCCAATAGGTTCTTGAGTACCTTATTGTAGCAAAAAATACCAAATCCTTTGCAAAAGAGAGGCCTTTTGGATTTTCACCCTTGGAACTATGGTTCCGAAAGGGTTAAATGAAGAGATAGAACTACATACCATCACATAAGTAAAAAGTAAAAAACAAAATAAATTAGAATATCCTGTAAGTGACCGTATTGTATGGTTGGGGAGGTTTTGTTAAGAAGCTATAGAGGGAGGAAGTAACAATATAATTACCCATTGTACTGTATTGTATGTAGATATTAGGTGGTAGTAGCTCCCTCACAAAATTTCAGCTTTTCTGCCGCCACTTAGGGCAGAATGTATAGCGGGCTGTAAGCTAGTATACACCAGCTACGGTGCCAAGGCTGGGATAGCTAGGTGGGCAGGGTTGTCCATTAACCTATACATTTGTCTTTATATACATGTAGTTTATCTGGAGGTCAGCATATGCACGGGCACTCTATATTGTCTATGTTTGGACAGATATGAGAGCGAGCGTATGCGTATATGGTCTGCCCGTTGAGCCGATAACATGTCTCTCACACATATGTATATGTATGTATGTGTGGGTGTCTGTTTCTTTAATTATTTAATGTAATTCTATTTATTCTTATAGTCTATATATATATATATATATATATATATATATATATATATATATATATATATATATATATATATATATATATAATGTTGTTTCTATATGTACATATATATGTATATATATATTTTATTGAAACATTCACCGGACCTATGGACTATCGCTTTTAGCAGTTTTCAATTTTAATCAATTTTAATCAATTATTTCTATTTTACTATGTATTTGAGTGAGTCCATCTTTGGCATTCATTTATGATTGTAGATGCCATTATAATAATATGGCGTTTGGTCCAGTCCACCCATTTCATTTAGGGGCTGGTGTATGTTTATCCATACAGGTGCTGACATAACTTTCACAGATGATGATGACGATGTTTGTATCTATTTATATATTTATCTGTGAGTTAGGGCATGTGTTAGGAAGTCTTTGGTCCCTCATCTGGAAGCCCCAGTCAAACTCCGGCCTCCCGCCACTAGAGGGAGTACCGTCTTGTGACTCTATCCCCTGCAATGCTTGATCAGCAAGGGGGAAAAATGTCACATGGGCGGATATGACATTTCCATCCTATGGTGATGCTGGAACGCACCCACCCACATCCTATGGTGATGCTGGAACGCACCCACTTCCTGCGAGTCGGCGCCATGCGCGGCGTGACGTACGTCACGTCGTACGTCACGTTGCGTCGTGCGTCGCGCTGTCGTACATCACGCGCATGCGCAGAAAGGATCATGATGCCCGAGGCAACGTAGTGCTGGAACGCAGCCACTATAGAACAAGTGGCGTGTGTTCCAGCCCATGTGGAGGATATTAGGAGAATGGATTATCAGGTGAAGCAAGGCACTACCTCTGCACATGTAAGGTATGTGCACCCTTAACAACAAAGTTTTCAACACCTGACAATGGAGGCATTTCTCCATATATCCTCCTTCCCCTTCCCCTCCAGATTGGTGGTTCTTTGGACTGGGGGATACCCATTGTTGAGACTATGCCAAGTCTGGGATATAGGGACTGTATATACAAGGGTTAATTCACAAATGGAGGGCGTTTTGCCAAGAGTCCTCCCTGTGGGCGGGGTGACCTGTGACCTTCCAGCACATGCTCTTTCTACCTTTGTGTGTGTATATATTCTGACAAGCTGTACAGTGAGGGAGCAGTGCAGACCACCGGGGCTCTGAGGAAAGGGGTACGCCCCCGAAACGCGTAAGCCTAGCTTCAATATCGGTCAGATACTTTTGGACTGAAGCAACCGTCCTGTTCTGCTGGCGCTGTTGAACTGTCTTTCAAGGCTTGTTTTTAACTCATTTTGTGAGTATAATCATTGATTTGAGTATTTTAATAAAAATCGTGTTACAGTATCACACTAGGTCGGTGCGCCCTCCATTCTCTTTTCTTTTTTAGTTTCTTTTGAATTCCCACGATTCTGAGGAGGGCTGCAAGACTCTGGAAGATACTTTATAATTGAACTGCATGACCCCATAAGTAAGAAATACCGGAGCGCAGGAGAATCATCATTGTTAGAGAGTGGGCCAGGAAGCTGGCCGCAGTGTCCTTAGCAACTGTCAACGGGCTTCCCCATTGATAGCTGAATAAAAAAAAATATTGCAGGCAATAAAAAAAAAAAAAAAGACATGGGTTCCCAAAAGGCCTAATATGGATTAAGCATCATTAAAATGACTTGTCCTGCAAAAAACAATATATATATATATATATATATATATATATATATATACTGTATATATATATATATATATATATATATATATTATTTTTTTACACATGTGCCTCGGGGCAGTACTTGGGCCTCCATACCCTTTTATGACCAATAACTTGCATAAAAGCCTTTAAAATGGGCACTTTTAATATTTTAAGTTCGGGTCCCATAGACTTTAATAGGGTTCGGGGTATGGGTCCAAACTTTTGTGATGTTCGAGAGTTCTGGGTAACAGAACCGGGGGGGGGAGGGGGTTGGCCCAACTGTAGTGATGACTATTTAAGGCTCCTTACACACGGAGCGGTCCGTTTTTCGGTCCGCTCCGTGTGTCCGTCAGCTCAGCGGGGGGTCTCCGCTGAGCTGTCGGGCGGACAGGGCGGTCCCCGCACACTGTGCAGGGACCGCCCCGTCTCTCCTCCGCTCTCCCCTATGGGGAGTCGGATGGAAACGGACCGTCTGTCCGTTTGTATCCGATCCGTTTGGCCGGACGGAAGAAAAATAGGACATTCTTCCGTCCGCAAAAACGGATGCGGATCGAGCGGACGTTAGCGGATGCATCATCCGCTAACGGATCCGCTCCCATAGGGAAGCATTACAAGTACGTTAACGGACTTGTAATTAGCGGACCGTTCGTCCGCTAGTGTGAAAGGGCTCTAAGTGAGAACTTTGGGGTAGATTTACTGGTGCACTCAGAATCTGGTGCAGCTGTGCATGGTAGACAATCAGCCTTTAACTTCAGCTTGTTCACTTAAAGAGTCACCAAAGGAAAACATATTTTTTTTTTGCTTAATAGCTTCCTTTACCTTACTGCAATCCTGGTTTCATTCCTCATTGTTCGTTTTTGCTTTGAGGTTGCTGTAATCCTTCTCTGATCTCCATACTTCCTGCTTGTCTGTTTCCTTATGAAAAAACTCATGGGAGCTTCTCTCTGTGGTCCCTAATCAAGGAGGTGTGATTACTGTGTGTCTAAAACCCCTCAGAACCAGATTCATTTTAAAAACAAACACTCCCCTGTGTTTGTTTGTTTTTGTTCTGTGTGTCTCTGTACTTCACAGAAACATGAAACTAAATTAAAAACGAAACTGAATGCACATTATATGATTGATTTTTATCTATTTTTAATCATTTTTAAAGGAAATCAGTTAACTATTATGTCTCTATACCATGTAAACAGTCATTTCAGCAAACAAAAAAAAAACAAAAAACTTTACAACTCCTTTAAGCTCTGGCAATAAAAGCTTGGAGCTGATTGATTTCTATGCAGAGCTGCACCAGATTTTGCAATCTGCAGTTTTAGTTTTCCCAAATCAGTAGCTCTTACCATCAATATGTCAGTGCAGGAGACCAAGCAGCTATTCAAACACCTCAATGTCAACTTTGATTTGGCACTCAGTGACCCCAGTACTGCACCCCAGAAACCTGGGTCAGTCAGTAATACAACCAGCCTTTGTTTGCTGGCTTGACCCTCCTTGCCTTTCACAACTTACCACTGCCTATCACTGTGATGAGTGGCTTCATTGGACAGTAGTAAGCTTAATGCCGTGTACACACGATCAGTCCATCCAATGAGAACGGTCCAAGCATGCGTCGACTTGATTCTGAGCATGCATGGATTTTTAACCGATGGTCGTGTATACTAACTATCGGTTTTGACCTATCAGTTAGGCGTCCATCGGTTACATTTTAAAGCAAGTTCTCTTTTTTTTGACCGAAGGATAACTGACCGATGGGGCCCACACACGATCGGTTTGGACTGATGAAACGGACCTTCAGTCCGTTTTCATCGGTTTTGACCGATCATGTGTACGCGGCCTTAGAGGTGTAGGGGGTCAGACCAGACCCGCTGACCCTAGAAGCTGGTTTCTGTTTGCATTACAGAGGAAACTTGTTTTTGGTTTCCTGGAGGCTTTGATGAACATCAAAGCTGTTTTTTAGGCACCTGGAAGTACATACACTTTGAGGTGAGTGGCACCTTTCTATCTTTATGTTTGAGGCCAGAGTTTATTTTCTAGGAGTTATGATAAGTTTGGGTTAGGGTTTAGAGTAAAGTGTTAGGGGTTAAGGCAGGGGTGTCAAACTTAATTTCATTGTGGGCCACATCAGCATTATGGTTTCCCTCAAAGGGTCGATTGTATCAGTTATGATAAAATGAAAATGAACCGAAGGATGTTTTCATCAGATATCTGATGAAGCAGACTTTCATCAGTCTTGCCTACACACCATCGGTAAAAAATCCAACTGTGTCCAACGCGGTGACGTAAAACACAACGACGTGCTGAGAAAAATGAAGTTCAATGCTTTAGAGCATGCGTCGACTTGATTCTGAGAATGCGTGGATTTTTGACCATTGGATTTCCCCACAGACAATCATTTTTTTCTATAGGTTTTTTAACCATAATTTTTTTTTAAAACAGGTTCTATTTTTTTTCACCAATGGGAAAAAAACTGATAGGGCCCACACACGAACCGATGTACAGGGCATAAGACTACATAAATGTATCTACTCTTTATTATATTAAATAATTGCCTGTTTTTAACAATAACTTAAGACTTAAGCTGTGAAGGGCAGATGCAGACCGACACGGGGCCCACTCACACTCTTGTAACAGATGATTCAAGTGTTGCAAGCTGTGAGATGTTTTTTATTTTTATTTTGTAGAAGGCTAAAATTATCACTTTTGATGCTTTGCAACCGCACCTTAAACACACCATAAACACCTTAGGTGCGTTTCAATAGCATTGAATGGAGGCAGAGGCAAAGCGTCAATACCTGCCAAACTCTTTGCCTCACCACAATGCTAACGCTGTAGTGTGAACACCTCCATCCACTCCCTATTTTAACAACTTTTAGGGGCATTAAAAGAAAGGCGACTTAACCACCTATTTTAAATGCCTGTGTGAAAGAGCCCTAAGATCGCCTTGTTATAACAGCATTTATGTTTTCCGATGTAATATATCCTATCATCTAAAATAACTTTATTTTTTATTTTCAGTTTCATTTAATTGATGACAAAAACCATAAAGGACGTGACAAAGCTATTGTATTCCCAGCACATACAACCATAGCGTTTAGTATTTTTGATCTTTACATTCATCTGGATGGCCATTTTGGTAAGCTCTATGTCCATCAGTATAACCCATATGTATGGATTAAAACTAGGGTTGTCCCGATACCACTTTTTTAGGACCGAGTCCAAGTACCGATACTTTTTTTCATGTACTCGCCGATACCGAATGCCGATACTTTTTTTAAATGTCATGTGACAGTTTTCAAACCACAATACAGACTAAGGATATTTTCTTTAGAATTATTAAGAACTCTAACTCAAGACATTATAAAAGAAAATATGAGTAACAATGTATAAAAAATGTTTTATTTGCTTGTCACGCAGTAGTAAAAAACTCAAAGAATTTTGACAGAACATGTTGATAAATACAAAAAAAGTATTCGGCCAGGCATCGGTAGCATTTGCACGAGTACAAGTACTCACGCAAATACTCGGTATCGGTCCCGATACCGATACTAGTATCGGTATTGGGACAACCCTAATTAAAACTAAGATCGTTTTGTGCCATGTTATGAAATTATATATTCAAAAGTAAATGGTCTGGTATTGCCAGTGACACACCTCTATCCCCAAATTAAATGCAACAAAGAAGAATTACGTCAATGAGAGGATACAAAGTAAACATGGTTTGGAAATGTATTAAAGTTGTATAATATTCATCGTATATGAAATGCATGATGATTTTATACAGCAGTCAGCTTGTTTGAAGATTGTTCTTAGGTGAGTAGAGGTCCCAAAGCATGGATCCACTGTGTATTTTCCTCTGTAACATAATAATCTGACAGATGTTCATGTCTTAACCTTTCTCAATTTGGACTAAAACTAAAAAAAAAAAAAGTGTTGGATAAAGTTACATGTATATACGTATATATGTGCCCTGCAGGAAACTCATTTGGTGCCTACAGTTCTCCTGGGTCGGCTCAGCATATTATTCTACTCATAACTCCTACTCTATGGGGGTGAGCGTTCTGATACAACACTCACTGGAATTTCAGCTATTGGACAAACTGATCGACCCTGAAGGGAGATATGTGAGGGAGATATGTGATTGTGTTATGTAGCATATTTCATGTTAAATGTATTTTGGCAGGGGTATATATACCACCTCTTTGGTGCTGAGAACTCCTTTCATGTACCAGCTGGGCAGTCCCGACATCCCTCTTATACTAGTAGGTAAACCCCATACTAGACAAATATACCCCTGCACTACATTGCGGAAATTTGTAGAATAAGCAAGTTGGATAGACCCATGGAGGACCCGTAACCCATTCCAGAAGCAATTCTCCTGCTTCTCCAAGTCCTATTTCTCCCTGTCGAGAATTGATCTGTGTCTATGTACCTCTGCTGCCTCAGGCCTCGTACACACGACCGAGGAACTCATCGGGCGAAACACAACGTTTTCCTCGTCAGTTCCTTGTTAGGCTTGTCGAGGAACTCGACAAGCCTGCTTTGCGTACACACGTTAAAGACCAAATCTCCTCGTTCTCAAACTCGGTGACTTCAACACATACAACGGCAGGGGCTGCTTTTGCTAATCTCATGTTAATGCGTGTTAGGAAAACGTTTGGTAAGATACATTTGCACTTTTCAGTCTGTTACAGCGTGACAAATGTGCTATTTCCATTACAAACGCTACTTTTACCGAAGGTGCACTGGTTTCTTAGCATACACAAGCTCCAGTTTCTCGTCGAAAAGCAGCCCGTTGAGGAACAAGACGAGCCAATTTGACTCCCGTCAAAATAAAAAAAGAGAACTTGCTCTCTTTTTTGCTCATCGAGTTCCTCGACAGTTTCCTAGATGAAAAAAAAAATGGGGCCTCACTCTTCATCTAAGAAGTGCAATACCTGGTGAGAGGAATATCCGACCACTCTCCTTTGGTGATTTCTCTAGCGGTGGGACCTACCTAGACACTCCCAAGAACTCCATGGAAGCTTAATGCCTTCTGGTTGAACTTATTCCCCTCTCATGAAAGAATAACTGACAAGATCTCCACTTACTGGCAGACCAATAGGGCACATCCTGACCCCCTAGTCAAGTGGGATGCGTTTAAGGCATTCCTGAAAGGCTTATTCATGAATGAGGTTAATGCCATTAAACACAACACCCAGGTACAGAGGGAGCAGGCTGTGAAGCTGGTTTGTCGATTAGAGGCAGAGTTTATTGCCAACTCATCTGATGCTACTCGAGAAGCATGCCTTAGACCGATTGGCTACATCCTCTGCAGATAAGAAGTGCTTCTTCAGCAGGTTAGCCTTTTATGAGGAGGGCGAGCAAACAGGTAGGCTGGTAGCCAAGATTGTGCAATCAAACCAGGGTTCCCCAGCTGTAGGGTCTCTATGTACTCCTCGGATAAGGGTGGTGAATGACCAGAATCTTATTATGCAGGAACTGGCGGAGTTTTACTCAGACTTATATCGCTCTAGGCAGGATTACACAACAGAGGAACTGCAGGATTTTCTGCACTGAATCGAGCTACCTTGTCTGTCGGCCTCCCAGAGGCAGATCTTAGATTCCCCCATAACAGAAAAGGAGTTGCAATGTGCGGTCAACTTCTTTCCTAATTTCAAAGCCCCTGGGGACGACAAGCTCCCAATTGAGGCGTTTAAGCAGTACGGGGAAGTGATACTACCCTATCTTCTCCAGGTGTTTAATGCAACCAGGGAGAACCAGACACTTCCTGCCTCTATGATCAAAGCTAACATTGTCCTACTGTTAAAACCCGGGAAGGACCCTCTAGACCCAACCTTGTACAGACCCATATCCCTTTTGCAGGTGGAAATTAGGATTCTGGTCAAAGTGTTGGCCATGAAACTTAATAAAGCCATATCATCAATTATACATCCGGACCATTTAGGATTTATTCCTGAGAGGTCCACCTCGATTAATTTGCGCAGGCTCTTCCTCAACATATATTCTCAAGCAGATAATATGGGGAATATGGACGCCCATAAGGCCTTCGATTGCATAGAATGGCAATACCTGTGGGCCACTATGTATAAATTTGGGTTTGGTCCCACCTTCCTAATTTGGATGAAATTATTATACAGCTCCCTGCAGGCGGCCATTAGAGAGGCAGGACATGTCTCCATGCCTTTTTCTTTACATAGAGGCACACAACAGGACTGCCCTCTATCCCCTCTTATGTTTGCCATTGCCATTGAGCCACTTGCTGCCTTGATCCGCTCCAACCCATTAATTTGTGGCATTCCTGAGAGAGGCTATGGCAGTCATCACCAAGTTTGGCACATTTTCGCATTTAGTGATCAACTGGATCAAATCCTCGATCTTATTGCTAGACTCCTCGGCTGACGGACAGGGTGACACACTTCAAAACATCCCAGTGACCTCTTTTAAATATTTGGGAGTGCATGTTATCTCACAACCCCATGATTACGTTACCCTGAATCTATCACCACTACTGGGTCGAATAAGGGATAAAACCAAAATATGGTCCAAGCTTAAAATGTCATTGGTAGGAAGAGTGAACCTCATAAAAATTTTTTTTATGCCACAGCTACTTTACATCCTGCACAATACCCCCATGGTTGTCCCACTTAAAACTGTTTGCATTATAAATTCACTGTTCAGCTCCTTTATCTGGCTTAATAAACCTCCGAGTGTTACGCTCAAGCAACTGCAAAAACCCAACCCTTAGCTTTATTACTTGGCAGCTCAACTGCAACACATTGCTCGATCTTTGCCTGCAGAGCCAGCCGGTAGGGGGAGACAGTGAATGTGCCCCCCCTACCGCTGCCCTCTATCCCCTCTTGTTCGCAATTGCCATTGAGCCACTTGCTGCCTTGATCCGCTCCAACCCCTTAATTTGTGGCTTCAACTTTTCATGGAACGTGCACTGTTGGATTGTATACTGTGTTAGCAAAATATGGCTATACTCTACCATATCTCCTGTGCTAATAAGCACCCATTTCCTCTAATGGTATAATACATCTTACCTATCACTCTATTACCCACATATCCCCAAGTAAACAGACAAGACCACCATGCCTTACATCCTCAGTACCATGCTCTTCTGCCCTCTACCCAGCACAGCACTTGGTTTTTATTCAAGCACAACAAAAGCAATGACAAACAGGAAGTGATGGCTTCAACAGCCAATCGCTTCCTCCATGGGAAATGTCATCACAGAAAATTACCTCACAGGATATGAATGTCAATACAGGAAATCCTTCCAACAGGATAAATAATGGCTAGGGGAGTCTTATGGGCATGTCTGGGCAGGGACAGAGTGTATGTTTTAAACATGGATGCTCTCCCTGACTATAACAATATAAAAGCTCCCGTTTTACCATTGGTATGAATCCTTATTCTGCGTTGTTCAGAGAACAACGCATACCCGGATTATACTACCATTCCTGCTGATGGGAGATTATCTGCAGGTGTACGCTACGCGTCCTGCCATGTGTTGATCGGCCACACAAAGACACATGAGCATACATCCCCTGATAATGTCTTTGCAGAGTGAACACATCCCCCTCAGACGAACGTCTGTGTATCGCACAGGGGCCCTTTCTCTGGCGGACATATCCCCACTCTGCAAACACCTCTTTCCAACCTCTGGAAGTTTTCACTACCAAACGGGACTCAACCAGTGCCAGTCTGCCCCAGACAATACATATTAAATACATCTTCATAACATTTCCACAACTGATGTTTACTTCAATAAAAGCTTAGAGACAAAAAAAATAAAAAGTTACATTTATATAGAATATAAAAAAAAAATTGATGCCAGGACTACACCGGATAAGAAATCTCTAAACGAAAGCATCAAAAGCTACGTGGATGTCTATCCTTCTGCAAATTGGGGAATTCCATTTGTAATGCTAATCCAGGAACAGTATATATATTGACCCTAAATTACTCTACTCTGGGTGCATCTGTAACCCTAATAAGCTTCAAGAACTTTGAACGTACTTGTAACCCAATAAACGTAAACGATTTTGGGAACAGCAAATGATAAGGCTATTGTAATTCAAATCTAAAGTGTAATAATTTCAGTTAAAAAACTGAACTCTAGCATGTATAAAATAAGAATGTTATTCTGTACCAGAAGAATATGATTGTGAAATGAAGTTAATTTATTCTTGCTTTCCAGAACTATGTGTATCATCTGCATCAAGAGGTGGATTTGAGAAGGTACGCACAAGATCATTCTCATTCAATGCCCTGAGGAACCGTTTATATCGAACAGGCATCTTATTTACTGGTAAGTCATATATGTGCTGCCAAAATGACATTCCAAATGTAACCTATATAAGGCTCTATTCACACTAATGCGTTTTTTGATGCATGAATTTTGCCTTTTGCAGAGAAATTTTTAACATGTGTTCCTATGGAACATGTTTACATCAATGGATTTTTGTGCCTCTGCTTTTTTGGAAAGGGTCGGGGACTTTTTTCCCCCGCAAAATGCAGCGTTTTTCATGTAATAGACTTTAATGGACCCATATCCAAAACGCAAGTACCAAGTTTTTACAGAGATTTTGACGTTTATTTATTTATTTTTTTACATTATATATAGCTGGCTGCTAAGGAGGGGGCCAAGAAGCTGATGAGTCACCAGCTGTCAACGGGGTTCCACCGGGGCTGTAAAAAAAAAGAATTGCCGGCAAAAAATAAATAAAAAATTGTGAAAAAAACATGGGGTCCCCCCACAGATTTGGAGGGGACTCCCCCACGGCAAAATAAAAAAAATGCCATTGGGTTCCCCCCCGCAAAATCCATACCAGACTCTTATCCGAGCATGCAGCCGGGCAGGCCAGGAAAGGGAGGTGATGAGTGAGAGCCCCCCTCCTGAACCATACCAGAATGCAGGCCCTCAACATGGGGGTATGGATGCTTTGGGGCACCCCAAAGCATCTTCCCCCAATGTTGATGGGGATAAAGGCCTTTTCCCTTTCAACCCTTGCTTGGTGGTTGTCGGGGTCTGCGGGCGGGGGGATTTTTGGAATCTGGAAGCCCCCTTTAATAAGGGGCCCCCCAGAACCTGGCCTACCCATTTACCAAAAAAAAAGTAGTGCAGTGTTAAAAAATACAGTAAACAGTTTTTGACAAGTCTTTTATTAAAAATATCTTCTTCTTCCCCGCTTCTTCCTCTGGTCTTCCCCCATCTTCCCCTGCACCTTCCTTCTCTGGGCTTCTCCTTCTCCCACTTCTTCTTCTGCTCTTCTTCTTTCTTCTGTCTTTTTTGTCCGGTGTTCTTCTTCCTCTGCTGCCGCTCCTGCCAACAACCCTCCTCCGATGCTGCTTCCCGCTGATCTGTCCGCGACGATGTCAAGCATTTCTTAGATAACGATGGGGGTGTGGTCATTGGATTACATCATTTAGAGGCCCCGCCCCTTGTGACATCACTGCCTGGGTCATGATGGGTCCATGATGTCACAAGGGGCGGGTCCTCCGGATGATGTAGTCCGATTGCCATGCTCCCATTGTTATCTAAGAAATGCTTGACATCGGCGTGGACAGATCGCCAGGACGCAGCATCGGAGGAGAGTCGTCCCCAGGATCGGCAGGAGAGGAAGAAGAACACTTGACAAAGAAGACAGAAGAAAGAAGAAGAGTGGAAGAACCAGGAGAAGCAGGGAGGAAGAAGATGCGGGGGAAGATGGAGGAAGACCGGAGGAAGAAGCGGGGAAGAAGTATTTTTAATAAAACTACCGTATCTACTGTATTTTTTAACACTACACTACTCTTTTTTTGGTGAATGGGTAGGGGTATATTGTACCCCATACTCATTCACATGGGGGGGAGGCCTGGATCTGGGGTTGGGGTGTGGCTGCTTTCTCCACTCCTCCTATAGACTCCTTCCCTCAGAGGGCTGACCCCCCAGCTAAAGAAGAAAGAGGACGAGAGACCACAGGAGCCCGGGAATCTTCATCACCTGGCATTCTGTAAGTGACTAAGCAGTGCACACTGTCACTGCCTGCAGACCTAACCTGTCTCTATATAGCACCCTAACCTGGCACTATATACGGCCCTAACCTGTTTCTATATACCACCCTAACCTGGCTCTATATACCACCCTAACCTGTCTCTATATACCACCCTAACCTATCTCTATATACTATCCTAACCTGTCTCTATATACCACCCTAACCTGCCACTATCAACCACCCTAACCTGCCACTATATACCACCCTAACCTAGCTCCATATACCACCCTAACCTGTCTCTATATACCACCCTAACCTGGCACTACTGTATATACCACCCTAACCTGTTTCTATGTACCACCCTAACCCGGCACTGTATACCACCCTAACCTGGCTCTATATACTACCCTAACCTAGCACTATATACCACTCTAACCTGGCACTATATACCACCCTAATCTAGCTCTATATCACCTAACCGGGGTCTATATAACCCTAACCTGGCACTATATACCACCCTAACCTGGCGCTATATCACCATAACCTGGCACTATATACCACCCTAACCTAGCACTATATACCACCTTAACCTGGCTCTATATAACCTAACCTGGCACTATATCACCTAACCAGCCAGTATACTACCCTAACGCCACTTGACGTCTATGTGTGGTGCGCTGCCTGCCCGCCTGGGGGGCGCCAGATATAGGATCCGCCCTGGGTGCCAAATGCTCTAGGTACGCCTCTGCTGGTAAGTGAAGGAATAAAGGTTAAAGGTTTTACTAATAGAGAGGGATTACACAAAGGGGCCAATTCACCCTTTTTTTTGTTTTATGTAGCAGCATTAAAAGCATTAAAAGAAGATTATAGAACTGCTACCACTGGGAGTCTACGTGTTCCTTTAACAATATTTTACAGCTACAGAGCCTTAAAGTATAACTAAAGGCAAAAAAAATGTGTTGGATAGAGTGCAGAGGGATTAGAACTCATGTCAGTTTTGATTGCTGTCTGTGTCCCCGTTAGGGAAATTTGCCCTCCCTATTTGTCCTATTTACTATTATCATTGAAAGTAAAAGAAAACCCACATTTCGGGTTGTCCCCAGAAAGATCATAGAGGTGAAACCTTCCATTAGGGACCGTAGTTCTTGTGATCTGGGGGTCCCCAAGGAATTTGTTTAGTTTGCAGGGATTTCCTCTCACTTCCTGTTTGGCTATGGGACAGGAAGTAAAGGGAAATCTCAATGGGATAGGGGTTAAAACCATTCCCTATTCTATCCAAAATGAAAAAAAAAAGTTTTGCCTATAGTTCTACTTTAATATGCAGAAATCCATTGATGTCCACATTTACATTATAGTATCAGCTTTTGGTTTTCAGTATCAGTATAGTCTAGAACAGGGGTCTCCAAACTTTCCAAACAGGGGGCCAGTTTACTGTCTCTAAGACATTAGGGGGGCCGGACTGTGGCCATTGCGAGTAGATAAGGGCCCAACATCAGCGGGAGGAGTTGTGCCCCATCGTTGGTGTCAGTGGTAGGAATTGTACCCCATCATTGGTGTCCTTTTGCCCAATTGTTGGTGTCATTGGGAGGAATTGTGCCTCATTGTTGGTGTAATTGTGAGGAATTGTGCCCACTCAATGGTCTCAGTGCGGGGGGGATTAATGTTGGTATTAGGGGATGAAATGCCCCAAGGGCCTGATAAAAGCAAGCAAAGGGCCACATCTGGCCCCCGGGCCACAGTTTGGAGACCACTGGTCTAGAGGACAGTAACATGTATATTTATATGACATTGGGCACTCATTTTGAATATAATAGTAAGATGTTTATTGTTGAACAGGAAAAAGGACAATGGACATCATGGTTAACTCAGACTCGTACTATGATGACATATTTTCTGACTACTATGACAAGGCTGCCAGCATGACTGACATCTCTACCACCTACATGAGAGAAGGTGCTCATACTCGTGTGAACCTGCTGAATAATAACATCCCCAAGGGACCCTGTGCCTTGTGCGGAATGGGCAACTCCAAAAGAGAGACAGTTTACGGCTGCTTTGAGTGTTCTTTTAATGGGCAAAAGTACGTCAGGCTCCATGCAGTTCCTTGCTTTGATCTCTGGCATAAAAGGCTTAAGTGAAAGATGCATGTGACACAATGGTGCTTCATGGTTATAACTCAGGTATAACGGTGCCACAGCCCTCATCTCACATATGCTAAGTGGACTCTGACCTAAAGGACTGGTTTAAAAGTAACTTGTTTGTTTCAGAACAAAGCTATGTAATGAATAGTAACTCTCCAGGCCAAAAAACAGTGTCAAATGTATTCAAATGTCAAATCATGCAAAAATACATAGAAGGCCTGTTTCACACAGGCTTTAGCTTGTATAAGAGCAGCATGAACATCAAGCTTTGACAAAGCATTTGTAGAGCTTTCACCAAGCTTTGTTGAAGCTTTTAAAGCACCTTTCAACTCCAGTCTACATATGTTGAACAGAAATCCTAATGTGGCCTTGCTGAGCTGAATCGCCTCCTTGGAAAACTGGAGGTTGTTTTGAAGGTTCTCCTGGACCTGGAGGGATGGCGGAGTGAGTGAAATATTCTGTTTCCCTGTCTCCTTACCTCCCTCCTCTCCCTCCCCCTCCTTTTTTCCCAGCTTTCTCTTATCTTCCACTTTTCTCCTCTTTCTTATCGTCTTCTTCCCCTTGTGCTACCTTTTTTGTTTCTTCATGCTGATGGTGTCTACTGTGTAAAATGCCACCAGGGGTACAGAGATGTCCTAGTGCAGGGGTGTCAAACTCAATTTCATTGCGGGCCGCATCAGCATTATGATTGCCCTCAAAAGGGCCAGTTGTATCTGTAAGATTAGATGTCCAGCGCATCCCCTCCCCATTTACATTAGATGTCAAGAGCCACCCCACCATCAGAAGTTGAGTCCCCCACCCTCCCTTACATCACAGTGCGCCCCCCTTTCTTTATGCTGCTGATGGGAAGAAGCTGAATCTATTGTTTGAAAGCAGAAAGTAGGGGTCTGGAGTAGGACCAGAGGAGGGCCGGAGCTCTCCTGCAACTGTAGGAGAGGTGCAAGGGCTACATGAAATGGCCCAGAGGGCCAGATTCGGCCTGCGGGCCTTGTGTTTGCCACCCATGTCCTATTGCATGGTCTTTCAGGACATTTATATTATATACATACACAGTTGTTCTCATTAGTATTTGATTTCTTGCCCATTTTTCTTTTGCCCATTTTTCAGAGAATATGAATAACACAAAAATATTTCTTTCACTCATGGTTAGTGTTTGGCTGAAGCCATTTATTATCATTCAACTGTGTTTACTATTTTTAAATCATAATCACAACAGAAACTACCCAAATGACCCTGATCAAGAGTTTACATACCCTGGTGATTTTGGCCTGATGATATGCACACAAAGGGGTTTAAATGGCTATTAGAGGTAACCATCCTCCTCTGTGATCTGTTTGCTTGTAAAGTGTGTGTGTATAAAAGGTCAATGAGTTTCTGGACTCCTGACAGACCCTTGCATCTTTCATCTAGTGCTGCACTGACATTTCTGGATTCTGAGTCATGGGGAAAGCAAAATAATTGTCAAAGGATCTGCAGGAAAAGGTAGTTGAACTGTATAAAACAGGAAAGGGATATAAAAAGGATATCCAAGGAATTGAGAATGCCAATCAGCAGGGTTCAAACTCTAATCAAGAAGTGGAAAATGAGGGGGTTCGGTTGAAACCAAACCACAGTCAGGTAGACCAACTAAAATTTCAGCCACAACTGCCAGAAAAATTGTTCAGGATGCAGAGAAAAACCCACAAATAACTTCAGGTGAAATACAGGACTCACTGAAAACATATGGTGTGGCTGTTTTAAGATGCACAATAAGGAGGCAGAAAGATGGGCTGCATGGTCGAGTTGCCAGAAGAAAGCCATTACTACGCAAATGCCACAAAGTATCCCGCTTACAATTCGCCAAACAGCACAGAGACAAGCCTCAAACCTTCTACCACAAAGTCATTTGGAGTGATGAGACGATAATTGAGCTTTTTGGCCACAACCATAAAAACTACATTTGGAGAGGAGTCAACAAGGCCTACCCCCATTCCTACTGTGAAACACAGAGATGGATCACTAATGTTTTGGGATGTGTGAGCTACAAAGACACAGGATAGTTGGTCAAAATTGATGGCAAGACGAAAGCAATGCATCATCAAAAAATTCTGGAGGAACATTTTATCAGCCAGGAATCTGCGCATGGGATTCCAACATGACAATGAACCAAAACACAAGGCCAAGTCGACCTGTCATTGGCTACAGCAGAATAAAATGAAAGGTTTTGGAGTGGCCATCTCAGTCTCCTGACCTTTAATATCATTGAGCCACTCTGGGGAGATATCAAATGTGTCGTTCATGCAAGACAGCTCAAGAAGTTACAGGGACTGGAGGCTTTTTACCAAGAGGAATGGACAGCTTTACCATCTGAGAAGATAAAGAGCCTTATCCACAAATACCACAAAATACTTCAAGCTGTCATTGATGTAAAAGGGGGCAATACACGGTACTAAGAACTGGGGTATGTAAACTTTTGATTAGGGTCATTTGTGTAGTTTCTGTTGTGATTATGATTTAAAAAAAGTAAGTAAGTTGATTGATAATAAATGTTTTCAGCCAAACACTAACCATGAGTGAAAGAAAAGTTTTTGTGTTATCATTCATAGGCTGAAAGAATGGCCAAGAAATCATAAATTCTGCCAGAGTACGTAAACTTATGATGAGCACAACTGTGTGTGTGTGTATGTGTGTGTATATATATATATATATATATATATATATATATATATATATATACACACACATACAGTATCTTACCAAAGCGAGTACACCCCTCACATTTTTGTAAATATTTTATTATATCTTTTTATGTGACAACACTGAACTAAATAAATTACACTTTCCTACAATGTAAAGTAGTGAGTGTACAACTTGTATAACAGTGTAAATTTGCTGTCCCCTCAAAATAACTAAACACACAGCTATTAATGTCTAAACCGCTGGTGAAGCTTCGCTGGTGAAGCATGTGTGAAACTGGCCTTATGCCGCGTACACACGGTCGTTTTTTGCGATGAAATAAAACGTTGTTTTTTAAAACGTCATTTAAATTGATCGTGTGGGGGCAAAACGTGCAACATGCTTGAATTTTTTGTGTCGTTTTTCAAAACGTCGTTTTTTGTGTCATAAAAAGTGATGGTGTGTGGGCAAAACGATGTTGAAAACAACGTTTTTAAACCCGCGCATGCTCAGAAGCAAGTTATGAGACGGAGCTTCAATGGAAAAGAGTGCCGTCGAACGTGGTGTACGTCACCACGCTTTGCTAGAGCTTTGTAGAAAAACTATGGTGTGTACGCAACGTCGTTTTGGAAAATGAAGTTTGAAAAACGTTGTTTTTTTTTCATGATTGAAAACGTCGTTTTTTTTCATCGCAAAAAATGATCGTGTGTACGCGGCATTAGGCTCCATGCACACAGAAAGCTCCAATCAGAAACGCAAACTAGAAGTTTTTTTTTCCTTGCCTCCCTTCCCTTCCCTTAATGTTAAGCCTATATTTATCCTAATGTGCATGGGCACATAGGATTGCATTGAGCTGCTTCTACATGCAAAAATCAGAAGCAGCCAGTGTGCATGGAGCCTTGAGGAGAACTCCTTTGAGGATATGAATAAATGCCAGTAAACTTACATAATATCCATGTGTGCACCCTGCAAATATGACAGCGCTGAAGGTTACTAATAATTTCCCAGCAGGTGAATGCACATTAAAAATTCTAACAATTTGTTGGATTTGACGCAGGAACAAAAGGTTTATAGGTTTGTTACTTAAAGTGGATTTACACCCAATTCATGAAATTTGAGCTGGACACATATATCTGCAGTATTTTTTTTTTAGCTCTCTCCTGAACCATTTCTGTTATCAGCCAGATAACTCCTGACAAATTCTCTGACATATCAGATAAAAGCAGCCTGAAATTTCTGTCAGGGGAGATTGCTAAAATAGATTAGCAGGGAGCTGGCCCTATTACAAAACACCGTTGAGAGTCTATGCCTATGTGGAGAGGGGGTGTGTGCCTTTCCTCCAATCAGCAATTTTAGCTATCTTGGCTTTATGCCCAGACATCACACTCTGTGTTAAACAGGAAGAGAAGATTTTCCAAAAGGATCTGAACTTCCTAAACAGTATATAAATGTGTAGACAGCAGATATACATGTAAAACCAATGTAGGGAGATTTGGTTCATCTCTTTGTATCATCTGAGGCTGTTCACTTCACTGGGTGTATGGAGGGTTTACATCCACTTTAATATAACTTTTGTTTGTAAATTGTTGGCTAGGTCTTTCCCTTCTTTCTCCCTATGATAAGATAGATGAAGCTATAAATAAGATTTACATTGTAATGTCTTTCTAGCCAAAGGCTAATGTGAATGGGATGATATACTCTATAAAACTCTACAGAATATGTTGGCATTATATACAAAAAAAATAAAAAATCAAGTTTTGCCGATATTTCCTCTTTTAGTTGTTTACTATTTTGCTGAGTTTTCGTTCACTGCTGTTTAAATGTGCAATGTAGATTTAGGAGTCATTCTTAAAAGTTTGTATACGCACATGTATGTTTTGTGTGCTCATCTAAGAAGAACTTTCTAGGGCCTGACAGTGGTGGACACATCTAAGATTTTAAGGGCGCTACCTTCTCACAAAAGCAATAATCTGTTTTCATCAACCTTAAGCCATCATTCCAAATAATGAAACTAAATGCCATTAATGAACAATTTTTTTTGTGCTCACTAATCTCAAATCCAAGTGGGATCAGAATCAGAAAGGACCTCACCCCCATCTGTATTGTCTGTCATTAAAATCAGACTATTTTGGTCTTATACATTTGTGTGTATTTGTGTGCTGTATTAATTTTGTAATTCAATTAAACATGCTTTAAATATTACCTAGAGATTTTTTTATTAGGACAATTATAATTTTTTGACCATATAACACTTTGGGGCATTCAGTCACAACAATGAAAGATGATTGTCTACAAATGTACATACTGCATGTGGTTGTACCCAGTAGTGTATTTAGGTTTTGTGCTACCCTAGGCCTGACTAAACTTGTGCACCCCCTAATTTAAATATGACCCACCCAGGGCTGGGCTGGGACATAAATATGGCCCTGGACTTCATCCAGACTAGGCCCACTTTGACAGGACTCTCCCATGACGGTCGGACAACTCCTGCACCTGACTCCCCCCCCCCCCCTGGCCACCCAAGCCCCCTCTCCCCCTTCACTAGCCACTAGCCGTTCTATTTTATTAGAGTAGAATGGCTGGTACTGGTACTCTTATAGGCAGTACCAGTGGGGAAGTTAGACATTATTTCACCCGGGCAAAGAATCAGTTCGGTGCCCCCACTTATGGGACAGGATTAGGCAGAAGTGAGAAACTCCCAGGCCATAGCTGTTGAGTCAGCTGTCTGTCTCCTCCCCCATGCTCCTCTGTTACCCCCCTGCTTCTCTGTTCCCCCCAGGTGAGCGCTGCGGGAAGGCAGAGACAGAGGATCGGAGGGGGGTGGCGGTCCGGTGTCACTGAGGTCGGCCCACTGAGCCATAGATCCACCGGGAAACTCCCTGTAGTCCCAATGGCCAGTCCATCCCTAGACCCACCTCTACCTGTCAAGGTCACATCCCTTTCTGTTTAAGACCCGCCCTGAAATTTTTTAAGTGGGGACACTAGTTTTTAGTGCTTTAGGGGGGGATGTATTCCCTTAATTTGCATAGATTTCTTGTCACTTCCTGTTTGGCTATGGGGCAGGAAGTAAAGGGAAATCTCTGCAATGGGACGGGGATGGTACAAAAATAAACTGACAGGGGCTATAACCCTCCCTTACTCTATCCAAAATAAAAAATAAAAAGTGTTGCCTATAGTTCTATGTTAAGCACAAATTTCTGATCATTTTATGGAGAGGAGTAAGAAGATATAACCATGCCAATAGTGCAGCAGAAAACATAGCACAGCGAGGAAGGTTTGTGGTCCAGGATATTAGGACAGTCAAAATTAGAAGCAGCTTGCGTTACACTAACAGTGTAGCTCAAGACGGCGGGGACTCTTTCCGTGCTGCCCCCCTGCAAAGTGCTGCCCTAGGCCTGGGCCTTGTTGGCCTAGGCCAGGATACAGCGTTGGTTGTACCTGATTTTCTGCCACCTGGGCTGCAACCCCTATTCCTATACCCTTCAAGCAGTGTTATTCTTTTACTCCAGTACATAACACTGTCTGAGCTGAAGTGGAGGCCAAAAATCAAGAGTAATATTCTTATCACACATTTAATTGATGCTCACATAATAGAAAAATAAGTATAATTTTACACAAGATTTCTTAAAATTTGATTTTCTTTTAACACCAAGTTAATTATTGGCTATCAATATGTATATCTGCTGCAACATGCACATACACATTGAGGCCGGGTTCACATACGTGCAAATTCCAATTCACATCCAATTCGCATTACATGTCAGTGTGACCAGCTCTCAAAAGGAGGGGCATAGAATGCACAAAGGTAAATTACCTGCAGCTTTTAGAACTACTTTACTTTAAAGTGACGGAAACCTGGACTTATACTTTAAAAAGTGTACCTATGCTTTGTTCATGCAAGGCAGCCAGGTTTAATTTAATCTCCCTCCCAGTAGCACATACTTCCCTTTCCTTTGCCGCTGTGTTTGGCTTCCAGAAGCAGAAGGCGGCACCCTGCTCCCTGTGTAACAAAGGAGTTGTTCAAGTCATAGGTAACACTGGGCGATAGACTTTTAAAATCCAACAGTAATGATGCTTGGTGATTGATCTGGAGCTGTCAGAAGGAATGAGACAAATGCTTCAACATACCCAGGAGTTTTTAACTGGAAATTACAGTGGGCATCACAGATATCTCATTCACACAATTTTTTTACATGTTGCACCAATTTACTAACTTGTCATGGCCGCCAATATACACATCACCTATACTAGACATGGCAATACATACTGTACAATGCACATTCGAAAGCACACCTGGGCTCATTCATGAAAAACTTAGAAAATTAGCCACCAATGTGAATAAGTCCTTAACTGAGGATGATGAGCTGATTCATTTAAAATACTTTTCTACACTCCACGAGACCTGCATGAACACAACATGTGTGGCAATAAATTCATAACCAATTATCCGTAGTAAAAAACAATACTATAATTCATCATGTCTAAAAACATTGTATTCCCTTGATGAGATGACGCCATCATTGTCGTGATCATTTTTCTTAAATATGTCAGTTAAAATCCGGCCATGTTCGGTAGGGGCTCGCTGTTTTCCATCTTTCTTAAATTCTTCTGTTAAGTAATGACTTATCTGCATGGAAAAAAAAAAGATGAAATTATTTTATAGCCAAACTGTTGTTTCAAACCAAACATATATCTATTACCAAAACCTGGAACACTTCCTTCCCTGTGACAGTGGGCAAGGGGGCTTGCAGTTTCCAATCATCTGCAAAAGCATTCCCCTTCCTGTACCTCAAAGTTTAAAAAGGGGGGAAATGTTTGACATCATCGACTTAAAGCGGAGTTCCACCCAAAAATGGACCTTACACTTTTTGGAATCCCCCCTCCAGTGTCACATTTGGCACCTTTCAGGGGGAGGAGGGAGCAGATACCACTGCGGTGACCTACGCCATGTCCAGCGCATACTTCATCCCCCCCGCTCTCTTCTGGGAGACACACAGGTCCCAAAAAGGATCGCGCAGCACGACACGCGCAGTAGGGAACCAGGAAGTGAAGCCGCAAGGCTTTACTTCCCGATTCCCTTACTGAAGATGGCGGCAGCAGCTACCGAGAGCCGAGGGACAAATCGGCTTTGAGACCCGTCATCACGGGAACCCAGGACAGGTAAGTGTCCATAGATTAAAAGTCAGCAGTTGCAGTATTTGTAGCTGCTGACTTTTAATATTCTTTTTCTGGCTGAACTCCGCTTTAATATGGGTATGTGGCAACATTAGGTCAATGGCATTGACCCAATATGGGTATATAGCTGACTGCTGAGCTGAGTGCTGAGCCATGGAGGTAGCCCAAGAAGAAGCATCCAACACCCAGAGTCGCAGTTCGAACCGCATTCATCTTGACTGCCGTTGCTCAAGGGGGCACCCCCACGAACAGGCAACTTACGGTCACACATGGACTGCTGAAGTATCTGGTGACAGTTTTCCTGACCTGCACAACAACCATAACCAACAGTAATACCTGATTTCAACTCCAGCTCAGGGAAGAGGCCTTATCATTCATTGACACTTTCTGTCACTTTTACCTGAGAGCAGCCACTATTGACACCAGTGACAGAACACCAAACCTACCATTACTCCAGAGTTCTGACTTTTGATTACTCTTTGTAAACACCCACTTGCTGAATAAGCCTGTAGTGCTATTTCCTCCCAATCCCTCCCTCCACGTTGCTCTTCCCATAACTTTGAACATGTTTATGTTCAGCTAGCCGCCTTCATCCCAGAAACATCTTATTGCTTTTGCACATCAACGTTAAAGGGCCCCAACTGTGGTGGCAGAAGCTTACTTCAAACAACTGTTCAGACTTGGCTGCATACCTGGGGGCAGAACTGGCTTGCTGGTAGTGCATTAAACTCACAGGCGTAAGCCTAGCCCTCTTGTCTGAGAGCCTTCAATTGACCTAGCCTCTCTTACCTATTGTTCGTCTTCCACAGTCCCTTGGGGTGTAATCTCTCAGTCAAAGTGCTTTTGCTTATGCTTTTGGTACTGCAGTACAAAGAGTCTAGTCTTAGGCTGCATTCACACCTGAGCATAGCGTCACTTTTCCAACATTTTTATGTGCAATTTTGGCGCATTTTCATGTGCGTTTTTGAGCTTTGGTATTTTTTTATTGGCCAATAGAGCAAACTATTATCTGTTGCATATTTGCTGCTAAGTTTTTCATATTTTTTTAGCTTTTCCATCAGCTTTTTTTATTTTTATTAATATCATTTATTCATTTATTATAATTTTTTGTTGAGGTAAGGGGTTAGTGTTAAAGTGAATGTAAAGTCTCCTTTTCTTCCTATAACAATAACAGATCCTCCTCTTCTCTGGTCCCTCTTCTGTGATCCTGGCTCCTCCCTCCTGTTCAGTGTCCCCACAGCAAGCAGCTTTGTATGGGAGCACCCGGGCTTAGCCAAAGCTCCGTGTGTCAATTCAGACACAGAGCCCCGATTCGGCCCTGTTCCATCTCTTCCCTGATTGGCTAGCTGACTTTGACAGCAATGGGGGGGGGGGGGGGCAGTGGCACCGCTGCTGTGTCTCATAATAATATTAAACACCCTAAGACAAAACAAATAAAATATTATTATAAATAATAATAATAATAATATAAAATTATTTTTAATAATAATAATAATAATAGTAATAAAAAAATAATAATAATACATTTTGTTAGGGTTTGGGTGTTTAATATTAATATAAATAATATATTTAATATTTTTTTAGGGTTAGGGGTTAATTATTTAATACATATTATTAATTAATTTTATTTAATTATTATGTATTTATGATGCTTTTTAGTTATTTGTGTATTTTAAATGTATTCATATATAATTACCATTTTCTTTATTTTATTTGAGAAAAAAAGAAAAAAAAAATCCACAAAAACGTGTGAAAGCGGACAAAAACACACAAATCGTGCATTTCCATTAATTTCTATGGGAATAAAAATGCACCACGTGCAAATCTGCCCAATTTGAGCTACAATAAAAGCTCCTGAACTTTTTTGAGCTTCAGGCAACTTGGAGTGGAGATGTGAACCAACTCCATAGAGAATAATTATTTTTTTCTCCTCCAGCGTTGGTGCTTTATAGTCTCAAGTTACAAAACGCTGAGGTGTGAATAGGCCTTAAAATTACCTGGGTTTATTGTATTGTATTTTTATTGCATGTATTCCAATATGTTGACCTGCTGTATTACCTTTTTTTACTTTACCTGCCAATACAATCTTTTTTCCTAAAGGCCTAGGGTCAGAGACTTGTAGTTCCAAGAAAAATGAAAAGCCTCTCTGCATTCTTATAAATCACTATAAACTTCATTAACAAACGTTGCACATCCTGCATTTTTGTAGGCTCATAAAATATTTGCTTTGTTATTAAAAATCCAATCAGTTTTATAATCATATAGCATAGAAGTAACACTAATATAGCTGCCATATTTGCATTTCTCAACAAGGATTAATTTTTTATCGACCCTGTAATTGTCAGTATTGTAACAAAGGAAACCATTAGCCAAAGAGTTTAATAATTTACCATTTAGTCTAAGGATACTGATGACAGCTACTTAAAAATTATATGTAGGTCTGCTTCTACAGAATACCTTATTAAGATCAATATAGCTAATTAAATATCACAATTACATGGCCACTTACAAGGAATATTAATGTGTATCCTGTTTAACATTTTACTATACTGCATACATTTTCTGATTATGAATGGTACTTATTTACCTTAAATGGCTACATCTGTTTTTTTTTTTTTTTAAATGTACACACCATTAATAATGAGCAAGAGTAATATTTGTGTTTAAAAACAAAAATAATTCTGCGCTGGGAAAGATGTTAACACATAAAAGCAGCCTACACCAAAATCTGTGCATAAATAAAATGAAATAGCGTGGCGCTAAATTAATACAACATGATAGAAAATATACCATACTTCACGTGCATAAAACTCTCATATAAATGAATGATAAAAATCTCAATTCATAAGTGCAAAAATGTGAAACAAATGCAAATTTACATTTTATAAAAAATACACCAACATAATAAAATCAATATTCAAATACTATAAACAAATAATAAGTGCCAATTCATGAATTAAAAAAAAAGGGGCCAGATTCTCAAAAGAGATATGCCGGTGTTTCGCAGGAACTGAGTATCTATGCGTGTGATTCCTAGAATCACTTACGCATAGATACAGTGAAGATCCGACAGATGTAAAACACTTACACCGTCGGATCGTAGATGTAATGACATCACTGGCCGCTAGGTGGCCTTTACGATGATTTCTCATTTGCCTATGCAACTGAGCCTAATCTGACGATTCCCGAACGTTTTTACGCCGCCCCGTCGTCGTTTACGTCGTTTCCATAAGCGTAAACCTACCCCTGCTATATGAGGTGTAGGTTTACGAAGTTCCGTCGTTGCCATGTTAAAGCGGAGTTCCACCCTTAAAACCACTTTGTTTCATCCCATCCAGCATACTGGCGTCAGCGCCAGTATGCTGTTTTTTTTTTTTTTTTTTTAATGCATGTACTTACTTTATAATAAATTATTTAATTTCGTGCGCACCGCGGTATGTCGCCGCTATAAGGCGTCACGCCTTCCGGAAACAGCCGATTAGCGTTCGGCTCTCCTCGGTGCCTGCGCACAGACCCAGAAGCTGACTGCGCAGGCGCCGTATATAGCCGCGTCACGCCCTCCGAAAAAAGCCGAACTAGGACCGTCAATTTACGGCGCCTGCGCCAACAAAGTGGTTTTAAGGGTGGAACTCCGCTTTAAGTATGGCGTCGGGTCAGCGTCGTCTTGTTTTACTAAGTCGTTCGCGAATAGGGATTTACGTAAACGACGCTCACGTCAGCTTCATTCATTTTTTCCGACGTGAGCTGAAGCATGCGCACTGGGCTATTTTTGAGGCCGGCGCATGCGCAGTTCGATCGACGCAGGGGCGCGCTTAATTAAAATACAAGCCACCCCCTTTGAATTACGCGGGGATACGCAGAGCCATTAACACTACGCCGCCGCAACTTACGGAGCAAGTGCTTTGGGAATACGGCACTTGCTCTGTTAAATTGTGGCGGCGTAGTGTAAATGGCTTACACTACGCCAGCGGAAAATGTACGAGAATCTGGCCCAAGGTGTATAGTCCCATATCTAAGTGTAAGTGAATGCCACTCTTATCCAATAAATATAAGCAATCCAAGAAATAGATCCAATACTAATCACCACAGCGATATCACTTGTGATATAAGATAAGGTTGGCTTCTTACAAGATAGTGAGGACCATAATAAATGGTCAACAGTGCATTTAAAATAACCAGGATGTATTCCTGTCAGTCCTCATCCCCTTGCTACGAACTCTCCCAGCAGTGTAATGCAAAGTAAGAAAACGACATCTCATAGTGCAATATGTATCTTTAATAATAGAAGTGCACTTACATATTTTTCACAGTAAAATCGCATTAAAAGATACACAGAGCTGTTTCTCAAGCAGGCAATCTCCAAACACCAGTTTGGCAGTCAGAGAGCATAAAGGCGTCACATGTAGGCCCTGCCCGATGCACTTTTTGTCAAAGAATTACATCTTTAGGGGAATAGGCCCTTTTTACCCAAAGTCTCTCTGAGGCTCCAAATACCGGATCCCCGATGAGAAGGACTTACTTGACTTGGGAAAACTTTAAGTCAATTTTCCCATTTGTAACCTGAACCCCTAACTCTGCATGGGCTCCAAAACTGTATTTAAATCATCCCCCATAGAGGGATCACAGGTCACAGTTTGTGTTTGTTAATTAAAAGAGGACCTATAAATAAATCTTTGTGTTACTCAATATTTAAATTTAGGCTGAACACAGCACTTTTCAGCCTTCAATAAAACGTTATTGCTTTAAGTAAATCAAATTCTGCACTTGCAACAATAAAGTTTTATTAGAGACTGACAAGTGCTGTATGAAGCCTACATTTGTACTTAAAGGAGTTGTAAAGGAAACATTTTTTTTGCCTAATATTAATGTCAGGTAGACAGACAGAATAGTGTAATGATTCTGTTAACAAATGAGTAAATACCTATTAAACTCCATCATCTATATCACCTCCGGCGTTCTAGTTTCTAGTTCTCTCATTCACTTCCTAGTTTGCATCATTTGTTCATGTAAGAACTACATTTTCCAGTATGAATTGCGGCACGCCCAGTAATTCACACCTCCTTGAAGTCTCTAACACGTAGAGAGCGTCCTGCCACACAGATGTAGTTCCCAGGAGGGGGCGAGCACGTTACTGACCACAGCAGTAAAGTCTACCTTCACGTGGTCAGTAAAATCAGACCAGCAGGAAGTGAACAGAACAGAGAAGAAATAGAGCAACTTCTGAGCAAAAAAACGAACAATGAGGAAGTGAAAAGAGGCATGTCTGCGGGTAAATGATGCTTATTATAAATAATTTTTTTCCCTTTTCAACCCCTTTAAGCTGATCTATCACCCACGGATGCTTGCTGTGGCCCTAAATTACCCCAAAAGTGAATGGACTTTATAAAATGGATAAATAAATAGTAAGAGAGTGCTGTGGTATGTCGGAGCCTGGCATCACTAACTAAAACATTAAATAAAAACAGCTTGCTTGGCATAGAAAAATGAGGCAAAACAGTTTAAACTTTTGATACGATGGGGAGCCCTCTCTCTTCGCTTTACCTCTGACTCACAGTGGTTCATGACGTGGACATGACCGGGGCCCTGAGTAAGTGGAATGCGGACATCCCTGAGCCTTGACGAGGAGGTGTGGGAGGATTGTGTCTCCTCCTATATCTCATCTATGATAGCCTCCCGAGACCGTTTTATCCAGCTGAAATTCTTGCATAGAGCATATTACACACCGCAGAGGTTGGCAGGGATTTATCCCTCTAGGAGCCCGCTCTGTACCCGGTGTCTACTTGACACCGGGACGTTCTTTCACATGGTATGGACCTGTTCAAAGCTGAGCACGTTTTGGAAGGAGGTGGCTGACACCCTGTCTACTTTGTGTGGAGTGGACTTGGTTATGGATCCTCGCATATTCCTGCTTAGTTATCTGGGTGCAATTGAGGGAGACAGATATGTCAAGCTGTGCATCACGTTTGCTCTATTTTACGCCAGAAGGGAGATACTCCTCCGCTGGAGGGACCAGGAGCTAACCACGGGTGCCTCGTGGCGAGCGGCGATTGATAAGGTTCTACCGCTCTATAGGATCACATACGAGAGCAGGAACTGTCCGGCCAAGTTCGACAAGATATGGTCCAGCTGGGTTGATGCCTCGGGCTAGCTGCCCCCCCCCCGGTCTTAGGGTTCTGCTGGTTGGGGTTCTGCTCACTCGTCCGTATGACTTTATGGCGTTTACACCACACTTCCTTTGATTCCTGTGACCACTCTATAACTGCATTATGTGACTGAATGTGCATGTTTCCTTCCGACTGTCATTGTTTTCTGTTACTTGTTGGTATGTCAATAAAATAAAAAACTTTTACTGTCAAAATACAGCTTTTTTTTTAAAACTTTTGATACACACAAATAAGCTTTCAGTTCACCACCATCACAAGCTTGTCCCACCAAAAGGTTTTTTAAAGTTCCTGCCTACTCAGGAGTCCAGAAATGTCTCATGAGCTCAGCAAATGTGTCTCAGTCATCAGCCAGTCCTGCTCCACTCTACCTTACAGACACATACTGACTGCTACCTGTTCCTTTTCAGGCCTCTCCTGCAGATAGGTTAACCATGTTAGGGCTAGAGTCTCAGCAGTCAGGGGTGGAGGCTCTTTCTCACCCAAAGTCTCTCTGAGGCTCCGAATACCGGATCCCATATGATGATTAACAAGAACTTACCTGTCTTGAGAAAACTGTGGGGGAGATTTACTAAACCTGGAGTGTGCAAAATCTGGTGCAGCAATGCATAGTAAACAATCAGCTTCTAACTTCAGCTTGTTATTTAATTAAGCTTTGACAAAAAAAAAAAAAAAAAAAATAGATGCCAATTGGTTTCTATGAAGAGCTGCACCAGATTTTACAGTCTCCAGTTTTAGTAAATCAACCCCAGTAAGTCAGTTTTCTCCAGTACCCCAAAACTGTATTTATATCATACCTTTAGAGGGACCACAGCTCAAAGAGTGGAGAAACATAATTTGTCCAGGACCCATCCCCGTTGTCATATACAGTGATGAAGTACTTATCTTTCCTGAAGGAAATGTCATTCCTCTGGCTAAAAGTGTAAGCATTTGGTGAATGTGTGTGAACACTGCTCTAGGTCTAAAGCCTCATACACACACTCGGTTTACTCGGCAAGAACCAGCAAGAAAACTGCTGGCAGAGCTTTCTTGCCGAGTATATCGAACGTGTGTAAGGCCGCGTACACACGTACGAGAACCTCGTCGGGCTAAACTCATAGTTCCGCCCAACGAGGTTCTCGGCCGGCCGTCGAGTTCGTCGACCAGGCTGTCGAAAAAGGCGTCGAGCCATTAGTCCCAATGGCCCATCGAGGAAATAGAGAACCTGCTCTCTATTTTGGCTTGACGCCTTGCTCGACAGTTTTCTCGCCGAAAACGTACACACGATCGAGCTTCTCGGCAGAATATGGATCCCAGCGAGCTTCTCGCTGGATACTGCCGAGAAGCTCGGACGTGTGTACGGGGCCTAAGAGTATTTTAGGTTTGTCGACAAGAAAACTGTCCAGAATCTAGATGAGAAAAATAGAGAACATGTTCTCTATTTTGTCGTCATGAGATTATAGGCAGCTTTCCTGCCAAGAAACCCGAGAGTGTGTATACTTATCTGTCGACGTGGAAACCTGTGCATGCTCAAAATGACTTTGACACATGCGCAGTAGCTTCCTAGGCATAGGTAGGGTGCAGCAAGATGGCAGTGACGGCATCGCGTTCTTGCCTTTCAAAAGAACCGCGGTTCTTTAGAAAGGAGAGTCTGTACACTCGGGCGGCAAGAGATTCTTGCCAAGAATGTCGTCAGGAAAAACTAGGGTTTTTTCTTGACGAGATTCTTGGCTGTGTGTACAGGGCTTAAATCTCCCACCCCGTCCATCACAGATTCCAATGAGTAAAAATAAATTTGGTTGGCCACACGTCAAGTAAATTCAACAATTCCAAAAACACAAATAGAGGGAAACAGCTTACCAGCTAACGGGTTTCACGCTCACTTAGTCATAGCTCTTATGACTAAGCGCTAAGTGAGTGTGAAACTGGTGATGCCGTTCCCCTCTATTTGTGATCTTGAAATAGTTTTTATGGACTTGCTAAAATAAAGGTAAATAAATAAAGGTAAAAATAAAGTTTTACTGGATGTGCGACCAACCAGATTTCTTTTTGCCCACTGTAAGCATTTGGTCTTATGATTTCTGCTGAAAAAGATGATCAGCCAGCCTGAACTTGAATTTATCCCTTTGATAGAGATCACATAAACTAGGTCTTTAGCAGCATTTTCTCCATAAACACAAAGTACTTCAGCCCTTCTGTTACTCTTTATTTATCCATTCTAGCAAAAAACTGTTAAGCTATAAGCCAATATTTTAATTAAATGCACGTGTTGTAAAAACGATGACACAGATGTAAATCCCACTTTTGGCGCCATGTAGCAGTGGCTTAACACAATTAAATGCTTTGGTGAGAATAATACCAAGAGACTGGGGCAGTGTGTCTATAACAGATGGAGGCTATAATGAGAGTAAAAAACATTGCAAACAAGCATCTCCCTTTGTATCATGCCACCAAACAGTTACCTTATGTCAACTGACATCACTCTTTAAATGTCAAAAGAAGCATGAACACTTCTAATCTTTTGGAATTAGGACACCAAGACATGTGCACTGCCGAAAAATGTGTTAGTTTTAGTTTCATTCATTTTTTGGGTCATTCGTTTTGATCGAAATTTGTTATTTGAATAAATTCGTAAAAATCTGAAATTCTAACATAAGAACAAAAATCTGAAAAGAACGAAAATCTTAAAATAGGAACGAAAATGCAAAAGAACCAAAATTGGAAAGGAAGAATATCCGAAAGAATGAAAATCATATATAACTATCAAATTATTGGTATTTTCTTTCAAATGTGTCTAATAGTAAACGTTACACAAAATAACGAATGTCGCATCTAAACGAATGGAACGTAACTAATAAAAAAATTATTATTATTTATTATTAATTTGTTATGTTCCACTCGTTATTTTGGATAATTCGTAACTTCTTTACGTTCACTAACAGCCAAATTTGAAAGAAATTCCAATACCTATAATTTATTAGTTATTATTAATTAGGATTTTAGAATTTTTCGTTCTTATTTCGGATTTTTGTTCTTTTGAATTTTAGTTTTTTAGAATTTGCAAATTTTCATGATTTTGGAAAAATTCTTTAAACGGGTTTAGGTTAATTTGAATATACGTAAATAAACGTATTGCACATATCTAAACATTCTCACAATGTAGGGATCACTGTAATGCCGAGTGAGAAACACAGTGATGTACACACTCAACATTTTCAGTACAAGATTTTAACATAAAATAATTCTATTACCTCCTCTTTGGAAAGTTGCTTATCATTGTTCAAATCAATTTGTTGGAATGCCTCAGTGCTACGCGGCCCTTTGCTGACTGCATACAGCTCAATTTCAAAGATCAGAGTTGCATTAGGTGGAATTTTATCTGATAAAGGAACAATAAAACAATGAAGCATATTAGGATTTTTTTTTTTTGTTTAAAGATGTACGAAAAAAGACATGAATTTATGTATTATCTTTATCACAGTTTAGTCCACATTTGCATATATACAAAGTTATATGAATATATAAATTCAATACATATAAAAAGGTAAGTGAATTCCAACACAAGGTCCATTGATATCTGTATTTAAAAAAAAAATTGACTCTTCAGGCCACACTGCAATTGTGCTGCCTGTTGCTACCATCCAAAGAAAAACAGCTCATGCTTTTGTTAGGACATCACATTAAAGCTTGGTTCACACTGCTGCAATTTGGGATCAGACTTGTGAGACCCCAAGTCGCATGACATATGAAATCCCATGTTAGTTAATGAGAGCTGTCTTTGGAAAAGGATCCTATACTACTTCAAAGTGACATCTATCCGACTTGTGTCCATAGACTTTAATGGAAGTCGCCTCCAAGTCGGATCCTCATCTATATTGATGTGATTTGGATCTGACATTACAGGAAGATTGGCGGCGTAGCCTGGTCACACTGTTTTGAACCATCCGACGCTCTGGAGCAGGAAGCAACTGATGGTAAAACGCACGTGAGGTACGCCGACACGGAGGTGGAGGAACCCGTGCGACTGACAGGCCTGCAGACCCAGTGCCGGGTTGGGCACTTTCTAATGTAAGCGGCCACTTGGCCTATGTTTTTATCCTTCTTTTTTACTAAATAAACCGGTTACACTATGGAAATTTGTTTTGTTGTTACATGTCCCTTCTTTGATACTCTAGAGAACCAAGGGTTTTGTCTACCATCTGTGACGCAATACATGCATGCAGGCATTATCCTGCATAAGCGCATCTGACCTTCTTTTTCTAGGAAAGAGGTCCAGCACCTCTGGTAAGCCTTTGACCATTACTGAGCATGTTTGAGGTGTCTGGTTCTCTTCCGCCGGGTGGGGGGCGCTTTCTTCTTTAGCTCTTTTACAGCGACCCCCATCCGGGCTTCCTCCGACTTCTTTGGCGGGGGGGGGGGGGTGCCAGGGCTTCTGTCGCCTTCTCCATCCTTCTGCCTCCTTCTTCTTCAATGTTGACACGTCGCTTCCTCCCGCTGTAATGCTGTGTGCGGGGCGCGCAGTGGTTTTTTATAGGCCTCTAATTACATCACAGTTCCAGCACGCTCTGGGTGGTGACATGGGGACAGGGTGCTGTGGGGTGGGGGGGCCACAGTGCGCCCCCTGCCCCATTGCACCTACCTCCCCATGTTGAGGGCATGCGGCCTGGCACGGTTAAGGAGGGGGGGCGCTTGCTCGTCCCCACCCCCTTTCCTGACCAGCCGGGCTGCTGCTCGGATACTGGTCTGGTATGGATTTTGGGGGGACCCCCACGCCGTTTTTTCAGCGTAGGGGGTTCCCCTTTAAATCCTCACCAGACCCATGGGCCTGGTATGCTCTTGGAGGGGGACCCATGCTGTTTTTTTTGTTAAAAATTGGTGTGGAGTTCCCCTTCAAGATCAGTAGAATACAAGTCGCATGCCAAAGTCGGAGCGTGCAAGACTGCGTTCCGACTTTGATCCTACTTTAATGATATTCAATGGAGTGAAGTAGGATCAAAGTCGGACCAAAGTAGTACAGGGAGCGTCTGCAAAGTCGGACTGACTTGTGTCGGACCAGTTAAGACGGCTCTCATAGGGAAACATTGCTTTTCACACGTCATGCGACATGAGCTCCCAATGTTGGAGCGTATGTCGGACTAGTGTGAACCCAGCCTCAAGGAAGGAGCTCTCGAACAATCCACCCAAAGGCAACAGGTCCAATTCATAAATGGACCTCTAAATATTTAACCGTATCTTGTAGACCTTACTGGGGCCATTGTGAGTTTATCTTAATGCTTTGGATGTACCTAGTGGCGATTGTTTTGATACATTTGCATTGGGGGCTGAAGATATAAATATTTTAATATACAGTATATATAAATGTACTTTGTGTTGGGATTCACTTCACCTTTTTTAGATACGTTTTTTTTTACACACACACATATATATATATATATATATATATAGATATATATATATATATATATATATATATATATATATATATATCCACTTGCCCATGGTGTCATAGTCAAAAGACGTCATGATTTTAAAGATGGATATCTCGGTAACGGCAGCAGCTGCTGCCACAACCGAGATATCCATCTTTTCCGTGGGCAGTGCTGTACACGATAATGGCGGTCCCAGCGGCGGATTCGCCGCAAGATCGCCGTTATCGGTGGCGGGAGAGGGCTCCCCCCCCTCCCGCCGCTCTCCCGCGCTCTCCGCCGCTTACCGGAGCCGTCGGTAACGGCGGAGGCGATCGGGTCCTCCTGCTGGCTGTGTTGGGATACGAGTGAGGGAAAAATCGCCCCCACCCGTCCCCCACAGCTCTGCTGGGCGGAAGTGACGTCAAAACGTCAGTCCCGCCCAGCGTCTTAAAGAAACATTTTTTTTTTCTGAAATTTGAAAAATGACATTTTTTTTTTTCTTTTTTTGCATTTAAGCCTAAATATGAGATCTGAGGTCTTTTTGACCCCAGATCTCATATTTAAGAGGACCTGTCATGCTTTTTTCTATTACAAGGGATGTTTACATTCCTTGTAATAGGAATAAAAGTGATAATTTTTTTTTTTTTAATTTATTTCGATGTATAAAATTATAAACTAATTAAAAATAAATAAGAAAACAAAAAAAAAAAATGTAAAACGCCCCGTCCCGACGAGCTCGCGCACAGAAGCGAACGCATACGCGAGTAGCGCCCGCATATGAAAACGGTGTTCAAACCACACAAGTGAGGTATCGCCGTGATCGTTAGAGTGAGAGCAATAATTCTAGCCCTAGACCTCCTCTGTATCTCAAAAAATGCAACCTGTAGAATTTTTTAAACGTTGCCTATCGAGATTTTTAAGGGTAAAAGTTTGACGCCATGCCACGAGCGGGCGCAATTTTTAAGTGTGACATGTTGGGTATCATTTTACTCGGCGTAACATTATCTATCACAATATATAAAAAAATTGGGCCAAATTTATTGTTGTCTTATTTTTTTATTCAAAAAAGTGTTTTTTTTTCAAAAAAAGTGCGCTTGTAAGACCGCTGCGCAAATACGGTGTGACAAAAAGTATTGCAATGACTGCCATTTTATTCTCTAGGGTGTTAGAAAAAAAAATATATAATGTTTGGGGGGTTTAAGTAATTTTCTAGCAAAAAAAAACAGTTTTAGTCTCGTAAACACCGAATCTAAAAAAAAAACCCGGTGGGCAAGTGGCTATATATATACACACACTGTACATATACATTTTCACAGATTTTTATTTTATGTTATCTTTGTATATAGAGGTATGGGATTAAGTTATAGATTCATTTTTTATTTTTTTTGACCGTTTCCTTTTGCATTTTTTGTTCATGTCTTATTGCCCATTTCTCCACCCCAGGACAGGAAAGAACCAGTAGCAGAAATCTCAGTCTGTATTAGGTCTTCAGAGGCATCACATAAAGGAAGGATAAAAGAAGATTGTAATGTAGCACACCCCGTAGTCCCTTTTTGTGTAGCACAAATGTAGTGAAACAGCTTGTGACTTTTTCTCTGTGGCCACTGACCCCCAGCACCACCTCTTCAGGCACTGCCAACCCACATGACTGCCGCCGTCTTTTTTACCATCCCTCCTGGCTGTCTCTGTCTCTACACCAGTCCACCTGAGTGACTTTTCAGCAGCCCACTTAGTTGACTCTCAAGAGATCACTAGGGAGAGGGTGAAAACTTAAAGTGGTTGTAAACTCTTTTTTTTATTTTTACCTACAGGTAAGCCTATAATAAGGCTTACCTGTAGGTAAGGAGAATATCTTCTAAACCTGTACGGTTTAGGAGATATTCCCCTCGCAATGCGATGCTGATTGCAGCCGCCGGACCTCGCCGAATTGAAAACTGAAGTGACGACATTGCCGCTCCAGCCAATCACAGCGCTGGAGCAGCGATACCCGGAAGACACGCCAGGCAAGAGGACATAGGCAAGAGGACATCTCGCTCGGCGTGGATTAGGTAAGTTCCTCTTACCTCGTTCCGAGGTAAGTATTTCATATGGCTTTTCCCTTGCAGGAGTAAAAAATAATAATATATGTTTACAACCGCTTTAAACACACTGCTGTCTTCAAGGGAGACTGGCTACATATGGCAGTCTTCCCCCTCCCTTTGTTAGTCCCCACAATGTTGCTCTACTCACTCTGTCCTCTCTTGCTCCCATGCATCCAGCAAAGACTTCCTCCCATGTGTTATGGCAGGATCCATCCAGCACCCGATCCCTGGCCCATGGCAACACACCCCCCTCTGACTAGGGGGTATCCTTGAGGGCCACCAACAGCTAACTCGACACTGTATCTCCATCTTCCACCCAACTGCCCCTGTGGGTATGGCACATGCCAGCCTACCTCTGAGGATTGGCCAAGGCTCCATAAATATTCAAGGCAGCTCCTCCCTACCTCCACCCTCTAGTTTTAAAGAATTCTCCAACCTTCTAGACCAGGGGGAGGAACTAGAGTGCCTGCCTGCATGAGTCACCCAGACCTGAACCTTAGTAAACCCCTGACCCAGATTCAAGAAACTCATTTTACCATGAGTCAATACATTTACCTGTACTAGCTCCTAGCACAAACTAGAGGGTGCTACAGTAATTTAATAAATTAATAGAAAGAGAAATAAGGTATGTGTAGAGTCATACAACTGTAGAATAGAACAGAATAGTCTACATTTCTATTTTCCCTTTGGATGGGAGAGATTGCCCAGAGGTTGCATCAACTAGAAAGCACAGAGCCACTTCTAAAATCTAAACATTCGTATTACTGGCTTCTGCTTTATTCAACATAAAGGAATAATCTGTGACATGTGGTATTATATGCAATATTTGTGCACATTTGAAGCACCAGAAGATGCGTAGGTGTTGTTTGACACACCTATCACATTGTACTGACAATATGAAACCTAAAAATATATTTTATTGGAGTAATAAACATTGAGTCAGAATATCACAAACACATGCATGACGTGTTCTCAAAGAGGAAGATGATAAGAGACATTAACAAGGTGCAGTGAATGACAAGCAATATTTTAGAATGAAAGAAGATAAAACCAACACAGCACAGACATTACAGTACTCAGGCATGGACAGACACTTACATTGACATGCTTTTCTTTTATAGGGTTAGCCAGCCATCGTTCCCAGCATGCAGTGCAACTTTTGATAATAGGATAGGGGTGTCTACAGTAGAGGAAGAACAGGCTTATTGTCATGCATGTCCTAAACAGGCTACATAAAAAACATATACTAAAAGCCGTAACAAACGAATATATATAATAGTATCTACCATTTTAGCTAGGTGACATGCAAGATTCACGTTGTAGGCTTACTAATTTGATCACACCAGTAAGGTTTTAAATAGGCTTTAAAAAGTATAACGGGATAAAAAATGTGGTGCTCAAAGAGGGAGAGACAGGGATCAGCACAAAGCAATACACATAGCCCAATTAAAAACAGTCCAAATGCAGTGGATGGATGGCTGCCAGCTGATGAGTAAAAGCAACTCTGTGGGTGAAGGCAGGAAGAAGAGCAGCGCCATCTAGTAGTTAGGTCAAAACAATTTATTCTGAAAGAAAAGCACTCACATGGAGGAGTACTTGTACATTGCATATCAGAAAACCATGCCGCCAAGGAAGCAGTCTGGCTGTGTGGAGCCTCTGTCCGGGTAGAAGAGCATTAGCCACGCTGGTGGATTCCAGATCCATTGGACTCCCTTGGTCTTGGTGAGGACGCTCAGATGATGATGTCTAGTTCTCCCCCCATGTACTGTATGTGCTTTACTTTCAGAATAAATAGTTTTACCCAATCACTACACTTAGATGGTGCTGCTCTTCTTATATAACATTGGTGCCTGAGCCCATGCAATGTAAATTCCAGGATCTTTCACCCACCCAGGTGCTGCATAAAGCTGTCCTATGATAAAACACAAGTATAATATATGGGTGTATGCAAAAAAAAAAATAGAAATTATTTTAATCTAGCATACATCCCTATGTTAGGGCTTGTTCACACTATCAGTTTTCCTTCAGGTTTTTCTCTTCAGGTTTACCAAAACCATGTAGTGCAAGGGCCTGCCTGATTGCATACAAATTGAGACTCTTGAGGTTAGACCTCATATTAGAGGGATTTGGTAAACCTGAAGAGAAAAACCTGAAGGAAAACTGATAGTGTGAACAAGCCCTTATACTGGTCCTTTTGCAAGTACAGTTGTGCACAGCCCTTCATGTCTATGTGTAGCTGTATACAGCACCTGGGGTTTCCAGTGGGGGGAAATATACTGGAATTTACATTGCCTGTGTGCAAGAAGCCCAAGGCTAGGTTCAAACTTTTGTATAGGTACGTCAGCCCATTCATTTTGAATGGGATGCTGTGCCACTAGAAAACGCAGGGAAAAGGTCCCTGTACCTTTTCTGAAAAAAGCAGCCTGCATGGAAACCGCAAGTTCAGTTCTCAGTGTGAGGAAACCATGCTGTGTTTTCCAGTGTGTGGGGGTGCCATTAGGATTAAAGTGGTTGTAAAGGTAAAACATTTTTTTCCTAAATAGCTTTCTTTACCTTAGTGCAGTCCTCCTTCACTTACCTCATCCTTCGATTCTCCTTATAAATGTCCTTACTTCTTCTGAGAAATCCTCACTTCTTGTTCTTCTGTCTGTAACTCCACACAGTAATACAAGGCTTTCTCCCTGGTGTGGAGTGTCGTGCTCGTCCCCTCCCTTGAACTACAGGAGAGTCAGGACGCCCACTAACACACAGCTCCTTTCTCTATCTGCAACGTAGAGAGGGTCTTGACTCTCCTGCAGTCCAAGGGTGGGGGCGAGCACGACACTCCACACCAGGGAGAAAGACTTGCATTACTGTGTGTAGTTACGGACAGAAGAACAGGAAGTGAGGATTTCTCAGAAGAAATAAGGACATTTAAAAGCAAAATTTAAGGATGAGGTAAGTGAAGGAGGACTGCAATGAGGTAAAGGAAGCTATTTAGGAAAAAAAAATTCACCTTTACAACCCCTTTAACGGTACCCCCCCCCCCCCCACATCTCCTGAGTAGCACAATGTTTTTCTGTGCGGGTGGTTGCATTTGCAGGAAGAGGTGCGGACCTGCATCGGCAACCAGTAGCACAAGTGTGAATCTACCCTGGTCTTTTAACACTGGCTTTTCGATCAGGTCCTCCTGTCAGTTTTTCAGGCAGATCTGATCAACGCTCAACTGTGGGCAGGCAGATGTAAACGGAAATGCGAGTCCAACCAGGTCCTGACAAAAAAATAAAATGGAAAAGGACTGCATCCTCCTCCATTTTTGTAGCACTAAATGTGATAGATCAAAGGCAGCCTGATGTAAACAGACACAAGTCTGTTTTCATCCATAACAGAGCCAAAATGCTGAAAAATCTGAATGGATACAGTTTGCAAAAAAGTGGCAGCCATCCCTTTTAACTTAAAGGGAATGTAAAGGTTCGTTTTTTATTTTCTAAATAGGTTCCTTTAAGCTAGTGCATTGTTGGTTCACTTACCTTTTCCTTCAATTTCCCTTCTAAATGTTTTTTCCTTTGTCTGAATTTCTCACTTCCTGTTTCTCCTCAGTAAACTTGCCCCCATCATCCATGGAGGTTATACAGTCAGAACAGCTTACTGAGGAGGAAAGGGAAGTGAGAAATTCAGACAAAGAAAAAAAAAAAAACATTCAGAAGGGAAATCGAAGGAAAAGGTAAGCGAGCCAACAATGCACTAGCTTAAAGGAACCTATTTAGAAAATAAAAAAATAACCTTTACAAACCCTTTAACTCAGATTTTAAGATTTGTTAACAGATCCTTTGCTGAATGGACCAGAGGGCAGCTGTGTGAAAGACCCCCCAACAATAAACCTCAGGATTGTTTGAAAAATAATAAGCCCAGCACTCTCCAAAAGAGAAGTTAAAGAGTAACTCCACTTCTGCTGAGAAAACAAAAAAACATTCCACTATGGGTGATTAATATACATTACATGGATTTTTAACAAACTTTGTTACAGATTCCTACCTGTTTCTGTTTTAAAGAAAAATCTGTATGTTCCACCAGGTTTTTGAATGCTGATTCTGAATGGGAGTGAGTAATTAATTTTAATCAGCTGGTGCATTTGGAGTGTGGTGATTAGAAAAGTTGTAGGGTCTCCATCTATTTAGAAGCAATTACCCCTTAGCATAGGTGTGCGCAGCCCATTGCATTAGGGTGTGCACCCCAAAGCTCAAACACGTATTCCTTTCTCTACAGCCTCAGCTGCATGGGGGAGTGAATGAATGGGAAGTGTTCTGTGTTGAGTGGCTTCCCGTTCATTCACCAACTGAAGCATAGTAAACTATGTATACTATGCTAAGTTTTCTATGCTTCAGTTATGAATGGACACAGTGAGCAAGTGTCCATTTAGAAAAGGAAGGGGCCAGTAAATTTTATATTTACTAGCCCCTTCCTCCAATTTCCATCCGAAAATACCCACAGCAGCCAGGGGAGAGGAGGGAAGCCAGAAGCACTGCAGGGCAGGGGAGGAAGCCCCCGGGCAGTAGGAGGAATCGGTGCCACACAGTGATTAGGGTGTGCCCAGGCACACCTGGCACACCCCCTGCGCACGCCTATGCCCCTTAGGAAGTACCTCGCCAAAATGACAGGATGCCTAAAACCTGACTTCTATGTGCAGAGTTCTTCACACAAGCAGGAATTGACATTTCTGGGAGCGTTCCGTACACAACTGTGTATGGAACACCTCCAGGAGCCATAGTGCATTGACTTAACCACTTAACCCCCGGACCATATTGCTGGTCAAAGACCAGAGCACTTTTTGTGATTTGGCACTGCGTCGCTTTAACTGACAATCGTGCGACGTGGCTCCCAAACAAAATTGGCGTCCTTTTTTTTCCCACAAATAGAGATTTCCTTTGGTGGTATTTGATCATCTCTGCAGTTATTTTTTGCGCTATAAACAAGAATACAGCGACTATTTTGAAAAAAATTTAATATTTTTTACTTTTTGCTATAATAAATATCCCCCAAAAATATATAAAAAAAACTTTTTTTCCTCAGTTTAGGCCGATACGTATTCTTCTACATATTTTTCATAACAAAAAAAAATTAAAAAAAAATTGCAATTAGCGTTTATTGATTGGTTTGCGCAAAATGTATAGCGTTTACAAAAAAGGGGGTAGTTTTATGGCATTTTTATTGATATATTTTTTTACTAGTAATGGCGGCGATCAGCGTTTTTTTTCAGCACCGAGACATTATGGCGGACACATCGGACAATTTTGACAAATTTTTGGGACCATTGGCATTTTTATAGCGATCAATGCTATACAAATGCCATTGGCAGTGAAGGGGTTAACACTAGGGGGCAGGGAAGGGGTTAACTGTTTTTTCTGGGTGTGTTCTAACTGTATGGGGGGGTGGCCTCACTAGGGGAAATCACTGATCTTCTGTTCATACATTGTATGAACAGGAGATCAGCGTTTCCCCCGCTGACAGGACCGAGAGCTTTGTGTTTACACACAAAGCCCCCGGTCCCCGCTCTGTAACGAACGAGCGCGCGTGCCCGGCGGTGATCCCTAGCGGCCGCTAAAGATAGGACGTAGAGCTACGTGCTTTCGTGCAGCAGTGCCACCGTCCCACCGTATAACTGCGGTGGGCGGTCGGCATGTGGTTAATAGAAACTACAATGACTGCATTTTGAAAAAGAAAAGGTAACTTATAACATTAAATTATAATATGTCTTGTGTAGCAATTGTATATGCTATGTTAATTATTTTTTTTGACTTGCTTTATTCTTTTACACAAAAGTGAAATTACCCTTTAAAGTCACAGTTACCAATTGACATTTATCATAGTTCCAGTTGTTTGGAATTTAAGATTAAAAGTGATCATGCAAGACAAGATAGAGATGGGTATAGGATGACCCTATACGTGGACAGGGACAATTATGTGGACAATTCTAATTAGAAAATGTTTGGGATTTTGTAATGTTTTGTAATGTTTTTACTCTTATGCCGAAATAAAACGACGTTTTAAAAAAACGTCATTTAAAATGATCGTGTGTGGGCAAAACGTTGTTTTAAGTCTTCAAAAAAACGACAAAAAAAAAATTCGAACATGCTTGAATTTTTTATGTCGTTTTTCAGAATGTCGTCTTTTGTTTCACAAAAAATGATCGTGTGTGGGCAAAACGACGTTTAAAACGAAGTTTTTAAACCTGCGCATGCTCAGAAGCAAGCTATGAGACTGGAGCTTCAATGGAACAGAGTGCCGTCGAAAGTGTCTTACGTAACCGCGCTTTGCAAGAGCATTTTCAGAAAATGATGGTGTGTATGCAACATTGTTTTTTAAAATGAAGTTTGAAAAACGTCGTTTTGTTTCGTGAGATAAAACAACGTTTTTTACATCACAAAAAGTGATCGTGTGTACGCGGCATTAAGCCTTGTACACACGATCGGATTTTCCAATGGGAATTTTGTGATGACAGGATGTTGATGGAAATTCTGACCATTTGTACGCTCCATCAGACAATTGTTGTCCGATTTTCCACGGATAAATGTTGGATGGCAGGCTTTAAAATTTTCTGTGGACAATGGTCGGTTGTCAGATTTTCCGATCGTGTGTCGGACAAAAGTCGGACAAAGACAAAAGTAAAAAAAAAAAACACGCATGCTCGGAAGCAATGCTCACCAAACACAACATTAGCAGAAGGTCCCCAAAGGTTGGTGCTAAAGAGCTGAAAACCCACATAGTACGTCACTATGTTTGTGTTTGTTGGCTGAAAATTCTTTGCCATTTGTATGCAAGACAAATTCCTGGCCAACGCCCTTCGGACAAAAGTCCGAAGCTGTGTGCGCCGAAAATCCGATCTTGTGTACGAGGCTTTACACAGAGTTTCTGCAACTGTGTTAGGTTTAAATGTTGGCTGTATCTCCATTTAAGAAAATTGATAATTTCCTATCCCTGTTCACTCACCATCTGAAGTGGTGCACAAATTCTCAGAACGGGAACATAAACTATAATAAAATCTTATATAAAGGTCTTAGGCCGTGTACACATGATCAGTCCATCCGATGAAGCTGACTGATGGTCTGATGTGCCTACACACCATCGGTTAAATAACCGATCGTGTCAGAACGTGGTGACGTAAAACACAACGACGTGCTGAAAAAAATGAAGTTCAATTCTTCCAAGCATGCGTCGACTTGATTCTGAGAATGCATGGATTTTTAACCGATCCTCGTGCGTACTAATGTTTGGTTTATACCTCTCGGTTAGGCGTCCATCGGTTACATTTTAAAGCAAGTTGTCTTTTTTTTTGACCGAAGGATGACTGACCGATGGGGCCCACACACGATCGCTTTGGACCGATGAAATGGACCTTCAGTCCGTTTTCATCGGTTTTGACTGATCGTGTGTACGCGGCCTTACACTTTCCTAAATGTACTGGAAGATGTTATTTTAAAGGTGCCCACAAACCAAAGCTATCAGTCACTCAGTCCAACTCTGCAGTGATCTTATATGGCTGGCTTCTGGACACTTTTGGCTGAACGCCTGTGGGTGAAATGATGATCATACATTAGGATATCTTGTCTGATTCTCTACAATAGTGAGTGGAGTGTTCAGTTGGGGCCCAAGTAACGTACTTGGCCTAAAGCTGAATACAGAGCAGTAGAGGGAGGTACAGGAAGTACAAAAAGACAGGAAGTACAGAAAGACAGGAAGTACAGAAAGAACTCTTGTAGGAAGTCATAAGTAACTGGCTGGAGCTGTAATACACTAGCCATCAACCATGACTGTCATATTTGTAGGTAGACAACCTTTATTTACTATTTTGAGTAAGGTGTTTAAATTTATCTTCAGTTTGCTAAAAATGTTAAACAAAAATGTAGACTTGATTTACCATAGCCTTGCTCTCCGTAGGCTAGAGAAGGAGGAATGACCACTTTCCTTTTTTCTCCAGGGCACATGTCCATCAATGCAATATCGAGGCCCTTAATCACTTGTCCAACTCCAAGAACAAACCACTTGGGGTGACCATCTTTTTCCGAGCGACTGTACACAAGAGACCCGTTATTAGTAAGTCAGTATATATTTGCTAAGCATGGGAAAGAAGAAAGATTAATGCATGCCTGCATTTTACAAAACAAAATGTACTACAAATATGGAATAGCAATATAGGAGAGAACCTATTGGTATTTACATCAAGGAGATGCCTGTAAACCTCTTAGACCCTGTACACACGAGGAGACATGTCCGATGAGACAGGTCCGACAGACCGTTTTCATCGAACATGTCTGAAGGGATCTTTTGGTCTGATGTGTGTACACACCATCAGACCAAAATCCCCGCGGACAGAGAACGCGGTGACGTGAAACAATCCAAAGTGCTCAAACAAGGAAGTTCAATGCTTCCACGCATGCGTCAAATCAATTCGACGCATGCGCGGGATTTCGGTCCGATGGTTGGGCGTACTAACCATCGGACATGTCCGACGGACAGGTTTCCAGCGGACAAGTTTCTAAGCATGTTTCTAAACTTTTGTCCGCTGGAAACCTGTCCGCTAGGCCGTAAACACGATCGGACATGTCCGCTGAAACTGGTCTGTGGACCAGTTTCAGCGGACATGTCTCCTCGTGTGTACGCGGCCTTAGACACGACTAGATGCCCATATGTCATTGTCATTAGCATCTGAACGCATTGTGAAGAAAAAACCCAATGAGCCTCTCATTTGTTGTAGTGCGTTGGCAGCCCATTCATAATGCGTGTGCATTAACACATTGCCAGGAAAAACTTAAGTGGTTGTAAACCCCACTTTTTGACTTTTACCTACAGGTAAGCCTATAATAAGGCTTACCTGTAGGTATAAAGAATAAACCTGTACGGTTTAGGAGATATTCCCCTCGCAATGCGCCGCTGATTGCAGCGGCGCATGCGCAGGGGGAATCCACGGCGAAAGCCGCCGGACCTTGCCGATTTGAAATCTCCCACGCGCACGCGCGGGAGTGACGTCAACACCGGCGATACCCGGAAGACACGCCGGAGCAAGATGACATCTCGCTCGGCGTGGACCATACTAGCTGATTATGCCTTTTGCCTTGCAGGTTTTTAAAAAAAAAAAAATTGTATATGCGGTTTACAACCGCTTTAAGTGTCAGTGGGTCTTTAACCACTTGCCGACCAGCCGCCGCAGTTATACGGCGGCAGGTCGGCACTCCTGCGCGAGAGGCCGTAGCTCTACGTCGGGACTTTCGCGGCCACTAGGGGGCGCGTGCGCGCCGCCGGCGGCCCGCGCGCGCGCCCCCCCGCTCGCCCCCGAGTCCCGCGCGCGTGCCCGGCGGGCGCGATCGTCGCCGGGCATGCACGCTCGTTCGTTACAGAGCGGGGAACGAGAGCTGTGCGTGTAAACACACAGCGCTCGTTCCTGTCAGCGGGGGAAACGCTGATCTTCCGTTCATACAATGTATGAACGGAAGATCAATGATTCCCCCTAGTGAGTCCACCCCCCCCCACACAGTAAGAACACAAATAGGAACACACTTAACCCCTTCCCCGCCCCCTAGTGTTAACCCCTTCACTGCCAATGGCATTTTTATAGTAATCCAATGCATTTTTATAGCATTGATCGCTATAAAAATGCCAATGGTCCCAAAAATGTGTCAAAAGTGTCCGATGTGTCCGCCATAATATCGCAGTACCGAAAAAAAACGCTGATCGCCGCCATTACTAGTAAAAAAAAAATATTAATAAAAATGCCTTAAAACTACCCCCTTTTTTGTAAACGCTATAAATTTTGCGCAAACCAATCAATATACGCTAATTGCGATTTTTTTTTTTTACGAAAAATATGTAGAAGAATACGTATTGGCCTAAACTGAGGAAAAATAATGTTTTTTTAAATCTTTTTTGGGGATATTTATTATAGCAAAATGTAAAAAATATTGAATTTTTTTCAAAATAGTCGCTCTATTTTTGTTTATAGCGCAAAAAATAAAAACCGCAGAGATGATCAAATACCACCAAAAGAAAGCTCTATTTGTGGGAAAAAAAGGACGGCAATTTTGTTTGGAAGCCACGTCGCATGACCGCGCAATTGTCAGTTAAAGCGACGCAGTGCCGAATCACAAAAAGTGCTCTGGTCTTTGGACAGCAATATGGTCCGGGGCTAAAGTGGTTAAAGAATACTTTAAAGGTATATAAACTAATTCATTACACATAGTACATAAGTGGTATTGCTATATATCTATACCTCAATATGGAGGTGGATAGTCATACTATTTTAATCAGTGCACGCAACTAGGACCAGCCCAAAATGGTTCAACACATATACTCCAATAAATTATATATCTATCTATCTATATAGATATATCTATATATACACATACATACTTACACACCAGTGGTGGCTGGTGGATTTTTTTTTTGGGGGATGGCAAACAGTATGCCAATCAGTGGCGGCCCGTCCATAGGGACGCCAGGGCGCCGCCCCCCCCCCCTCCCGCAGTCACAAAAAAAAAAAAACGAGCCCTTTAAGAACTTTCAAAATAAAATTTTAGCCGAAGTTCTGGCGGCCGTCTATAGAGGGCGCTGCAGCGCCACCCCCTCTCGCAAATAACACGCGTTCAATGCAATGCATTGAACGTAAGTTATTGTTGCCAGCTGCCTGGTCTATTCATATAACCGGACATGGGTCGCCGGTTACCCGAATAGCGGCAGCTGGTTGGCTGAGGGGAACTGCCTATCAAAGCCAGCGGCTCTGATAGGCTTTTCCAGTACCGCCCTCCGGCTCTCGGAAGTCTATACTCGGAGCGCAGGCAACCTGCGGTCCTTGCATAAGACTGACGGCCGTTTCAGCCAATCAGGTTCCCGGATTCTGGTTATCAGGAACCTGATTGGCTGAAGCTTCTCCACATTGGCAGAAGACATCGAGGAAGGACATGGAAGCGTCAGGTAAGTGTTTTTTACAGGTAAAGGGGCATCATGGGGCACAGTGGCATCATGGGGCACAGTGGCATTATAGGGCACAGTGGTGACAAAGGGCACAGAGGCGACAATGAGCACAGTGGCATGGGGCACAGTGGTGACAATTAAAGGGCACAGTGGTGACAATTGATGGCACAGTGGCTGCATTTGGTGGCATGGCACAGTGGCTGCATGTGATGGGCACAGTGAGGCTGCAATCGTTTTTTTTTTTTTTATTTGCGCCCCCCAAAAATTTTGAGCACCAGCTGCCACTGATGCCAACCCCCCCTCGGTCGGTCAGTAGCACTTTTCCCATAACCAGCGGCTTCCCCCTGCTCAATGGCAGTGGCCTCCTATTCTCCTGCTCTCCATCACTGGCAGTGTCCCATTCTCCTGCTCTCCACATCGGCGGCTTTTGTTTTCTGCCTCCTCCTTGCCGATCAGTCTTCTCTTTGCAGCCAATTGGAAAACCAGTTTCACACCCGCTTCTGATTGGCTGAATGAAGGATCAGTGTTTTAACAGTGAATATTCATTCGCTGTTGTAACACACCTGGAATCTATTCACTGCACATATGGGGTTGGCTGGAGAGAGGGTGCGGCGCTGCTCAGGTGCCCCTAATGAACGTGCCCTCACTGATACACACAGTGTGTAAAATAAGTATTGAACACGTTACCCTTTTTTCAAGGTTAATTTATTTCTATAGGTGCTATTGACATGCAATTTTCACCACACTACATGAAACCAGTAGCGTCGCTAGGGGGAAGCGGGGGGTGCAGGCCGCACCCATGTGACACCCGCCAGAGGGTGACACCCGGCACGGCATTGGATTGAGAGAGGCGCCACGGAGGTGTTACATTAGTGGGATTGCACAGGGGGGTAACTTTAGGGGGATTGCATGGGGGGGTTACATTAGGGGGATTGCACAGGGTGGGGGGTAACATTAGGGGGATTACACAAGGAGGAAGGGTTACCTTAGGGGGATTACACAAGGGGGGGAGGGTTACAATAGGAGGATTGCATGGCGGGTTATATTAGGGGGATTGCACTTAGGGGTTACATTATGGGGATTACACAGGGGGGAGAGCTGTGCTCCTGCTCTAGCCTGCTCAGTGCCCTGGATTTCTCAGTGACCGGGAGGGGGGGGGGGGGGGGCTGACACCAAATTTTACCGCACCAGGTGACACCCACCCTACTGACGCCACTGTATGAAACCAAACCACATTGGTTTCAGAGAAAGAAAATAAAGCTGCTAGGTTGGCCCAGCCAATCACCTGACTTTAATCTAAAAGAAAATCTTTGGAAAGAACTAAAGATCATAGAAGAGGCCCACGGAACCTTTAAGACTGTGTGGAAGAATGGGCCAAAATCACACCTGAGCAATGCATGCGGCTCGTTTCTCCATACAAGAGACGTCTTGGAGCTGTCATTACTAACAAAGACTTTTGTACTAAGTATTAGCCCAGGTTCACACTAGGCCTCGGGAGTGAAGCCACACAAGTTCAGCTGATCTCGCACGATTTCACTCCCGCTGGCAGTCCCGATTTCGGCCGCGATTATAGAGACATCTGTGCAGGTTTCTGCACAGATGTCAATGTAAATCGCGGGCCGAAATCGCAAAAAAGTAGTACAGAAACGACTTTTTGAAATCGGTGCAGCGCCACAGATTAGGACCAGTGTGAACCAGGCCTTATAAATAAATACATTTCAGTTAGCGTGTTCAATACTTTTCCCTGTGTCATTCCATTTTATTACACATAACTTAATTTTCGAACTTGTTTTGGTTTATTTGTATGTATGGATTCCAAGGATTCTTAAAGGGGAGTTCCACCCACAATGTTACTTTTTAAATATAAATACCCCTGTAATACACAAGCTTAATGTATTCTAGTAAAGTTAGTCTGTAAACTAAGGTCTGTTTTGTTAGGTTGTTACAGCATTTAGTTTATAATCTAGAAATAGACCGTGGCCATCTTAAGTGTGGGCATCATGAAGCCAGACTGTATGACTCAGTGCTGCACAAGCAATGTAATAGGTTTCAGTCAGGTTTGCAAGGACTACTGGGAAACATGATGCCTATCCCAGAAACCCTTGCAAATAGCCTTGTGACTTAATAGCCTAGGCTAATAAGGAGGAGGAAGTAATGAAGGACTACAAAATAAAGGTATTTACAAGCATCAAAACAAATAAAAATTGTCCATTCTGAACACTATGAGACTATGTGACATCACAATGGACAAATACATAGTAACTCACCAAACCTACAGCTGTATCTTAAAGGACATGTTACAACCAGAATACAGAAGTATGAGCCTGAAAAGCGTTAGAATAAAGTAACAGCACATTCCTCTGTCTTAAAAAGAAGCGTTACTACTTTGTCACTTACCTGCAGTAGAATTTGGACATATCTTTGGCTAAATAGCCGTCATAATGCGCATTAACCAGATCTCCTCGCTTACTCTTCTGTGTGCAGACACTTGGGACGTGTACGACTTCCAGTTTGACTTTTTCTTCCTCAATCTCGGTTTTTTCACAGCGAATCAGGAGGCTAAAAGCCTGCAAAAGGAAAACATATCTAAGAGAGAAAAGCATTGTTGTCACTTTGATTTGTTCTTCCAGAAAACAAAACGCGCCCAAAGCCCCCTGATCTTTCCACTTCTGGTGCTATACACGTGGCACTCAGCAAAAGAAACACTCCAGATAGTTGTGTCTTCAAAGAGAGAAGAGAGCTGTGTCAGCTGGGATCTTGGTATTTGTATGGTGCTGTGTGATTGGCTGTCTGGGAAAATAGAACTCAGCCTCCTTTTTGGCAAACTCTTTTTTCGCTTCCTATGTGAAAACATTGAAGACACAAATTCCAGATTTGCAGAGAACTGCTGCTGGGTCAGATTACTAACCTAGGGCATCTGTAATTCTTCCTAGGTGGAATGTGCCGTCATTTAACCCCATTTGCTTCCTGATTGGCTGCAATATCTTGCTTCAGCTGCTTACAAGGCTTTGCAATTATGATATCTTAGCAGTAGATGCCGTTATATATTTATTAGAGCTGCACGATTCTGGATAAAATGAGAATCAACATTTTTTTTTTGCTTTTTCATTGACGAAAAAAATGCAATTTTTTTTTAAATTGGTTGTTAAAAGCGATTCGTGTGTGGGCTCCAGAGCATTTTTCTCGTCGAGAAAAATGGGCATTAAAAATGTAGAACATGCTCTATTTTTTCTTGTCGTTTTTCACGTCGTCGTTTTTCTCATCGTGAAAACCGGTCGTGTGTACGCTTTAAAGCGGAGTTCCACCCAAAAATGGAACTTCCGCTTATCCCACTCCTCACCCCCTTACATGCCACATTTGGCATGTAATTTTTTTTTGGGGGGGGGAGTGGGGGCTTCAGAAGGAGTGGGACTTCCTGTCCCACTTCCTCCTTCCGCTGAGGGGCTGGTAAGGCGATTAAGCTTAATCGCCTTATTGCAGCCCCTCCCTGTAGGCGATGGCCTAGGACACTGAGAGGCCCTAGGCGATCGCCTGTCCAATAGAACAGCGCGGCGCCGGGCCGCGCCGCGCGCATGCGCAGTGCCGCTCGCGCATGCGCAGTGGGTGCCCGGCCGTGAAGCTGAAGGGTGTCACGGCCGGGTGCCCACAGTAGCAATGAGGATGCTGGCTGGGGAGGGGGGGAGAGGAGCGGAGCCCCGGCCGGCGCGACGCTGGAGCAGGTAAGTGTATGTTTATTAAAAGCCAGCAGCTACACTTTTTGTAGCTGCTGACTTTTAATAAACATAAAATTTGGCTGGAGCCTGGAACACCCCTTTAAGGACGGGGAAAAGAAGCAAGTTATGAGATGGGAAATTTGCATAATCAGCCCAAAGGGTGGCGCCATTTGAATGAAACTTCCCCTTTATAGTGTGCCGTTGTAGAAGCATAGTAAACTGTATTTACTGTGCTTCAATTTGTGAATACACAAGAAGCCGCTCAGCACAGAGCACTGCCTATTAATTCAGGATCTGATGCAGCTGAGGCTGCAGAGAAAGGAACTGGGGAATATCTGTCCTCAGTCCCTTTCTCTGTCTCAAAAGTGAGACATCAGGGTTCTGGAGTTAGACTCCTGATATTTCACCAAAGCCCCCCTTCCCCCAACAGAGTTATGAAAGATGTTTTTTTAATTAACTCAATACAGTTTTATCTTTTAGACTTAGTAAATGATGTTGCATTTGTGTCCTCTAATAATAACCTTACTCTATTTTTTAGCAAAAATATATTTTTGATATTTTGGGAGGGCCCCTGTCTGACAGGCTAGATCTGGTCCTGTTCTATCAGAACCTGCATTAACGTTTTCAGCAATTTGAGCGGCAGTAGCTCTGCTATTGTTTCACATGGAGAGCTTTTGCCCTGGTTCACACTGGTGCGTTTTGAGATGCGATTTGGCATGTCAAATCGCATGTCAAAACGGCAGATTTTGTCTCAAATTGACGGCAATGGCACCGTCCTAATCGGTGCGACGCTGCATCTGCGGCATTGCACCGATTTTAAAAAGTAGTCTCTGTACTACTTTTTGCGATTTCAGCCTGCGATTTACATTGACATCTGTGCAGAAACCTGCACAGATGTCTCTGAAATCGCGGCTGAAATCGGGACTGCCGGGCGGGAGTGAAATCGCTGAACTCGCACTGCTTCACTCCCGCAGCCCAGTGTGAACCTGGGCTAAGGCCCCTTTCACATTGAGGAGTTTTTCAGGCGGTACAGCGCTAAAAATAGCGCTGCTATACCGCCTGAAAAACTCCTGCCAAGCAACCTGAGGCGATTCACACTGAGGTGATGCGCTGGCAGGAGAGAAAAAAGTCTCCTGTCAGCAGCATCTTTGGAGCGGTGAGAGGAGCGGCGTGTATACCGCTCCTTCCTATTGAAAACAATGGAAAACCGCGGCAATACTGCCTGCAATGCGACTCTATAGAGGCACATTACGGGTGGTATTAACCCTTTCACGGCCGCTAGCGGGGGTTAATACTGCACCGCTAGCGGCCGCAACTCGCGGCAAATCCGACGGTATAGCGCCGCTATACCGCCAGCGCGACTCCAGCCCCAATGTGAAAGAGGCTTTAGTGAGTCGTGGCCGCCCATGACCCTGTTGCTGGTTTTCCTTCCTTGCACCACTTTCGGTAGGTCCTGACCACTTTACACTAGGAATGTCCCATATTTGTGGTTGAGAAATCGACTGAGGATAGAGATTCCCCAGTCCCTTTCACTGCAGCCTCGGCTACACTAGACATGAATAGGAAGCACTCTGATGCTTCCTGTTCATTCACAAATTGAAGCATAGCAAATACATATTACTCTGCTTCAGTGATGAATAGACACAGGAGTGATCGGTACTGATTGCTCGTTATGTTCATTTAGAAAAGGAAGGGGACAGTAAACTGGGCATATTACCTCCTGCCCCCCCCTGCCCCTCATCCTGAAACAATTCCCCCGCAGAAGCAGCTGGCCGGAGAGGAGGGAAGTTGGCAGCGCTGTAGCCTAGGGAAGGGGGGCCCAGACAGCATGGTGACGGGTCATGGGGGTGCAGATACTGAACCCCCTGCAGCGAAGCCAGACTGAAAAACAGGAGAAGCTGACAGCGCTGCAGGGGTAGCCACAACTATCTCCAATAATGCAGTACAGCCAGGCGGCCCTTCTGCTGGAGAGGTGCCCGGCCACCCGTTTGAACTGATGGGGCCCGGGCCCTGTACAGGAGGGCTGGCTGTACTGCCACTGAGGCTCCTGCTGCCCCTGTATCTCCCCCACCATAGGTCACCATTGAGCCCTGAAGTCTCCCTGCTGTCTGTACTGAATACATAAAACATCTTTATTTGATGCTGTGACTTTGTATTTGTGTATTCGTAGCTGTGACTGTAGGACTATCCCTGACATTGTGTACACAGTACAGTACAGGAGGACTCTCCTCACACCTCTGACCAGGAAGTGAATGAGGCGCCATGAGGGCAGAGCGGAGGGGCGGGGCAGTGCAGTGACAGTAGGAGGAAGCCGCTACGTCCTGGGCTGTGTATGGGGGCTCAGGGCTCCGAGTCCGGGCTACACGCCGGACAATCTCCCGGCACCATGAGCAACCAACCGACCCCTCCGCACAGCTCAGACCCGGCCATCTAGTCCGTCCTCCTCCTCCAATCAGCCCGAGGATGAGCACACCGACCCCGGACTGAGCCCAGCTATGGAAGGAGTTCTCTACAAATGGACCAATTACATCACAGGTCTGACACTGGAGGGAGGTCATATGTGATGTATACGTGTGTGTGATGATCAGATGTGATGTATACGTGTGTGTGATGATCAGATGTGATGTATACATGTGTGTGATGATCAGATGTGATGTATACGTGTGTGATGATCAGATGTGATGTATACGTGTGTGATGATCAGATGTGATGTATACATGTGTGTGATGATCAGATGTGATGTATACGTGTGTGATGATCAGATGTGATGTATACGTGTGTGATGATCAGATGTGATGTATACGTGTGTGTGATGATCAGATGTGATGTATACGTGTGTGTGATGATCAGATGTGATGTATACGTGTGTGTGATGATCAGATGTGATGTATACGTGTGTGTGATGATCAGATGTGATGTATACGTGTGTGATGATCAGATGTGATGTATACGTGTGTGTGATGATCAGATGTGATGTATACGTGTGTGTGATGATCAGATGTGATGTATACGTGTGTGTGTGTGTGATGATCGGATGTGATGTATACATGTGTGTGATGATCGGATGTGATGTATACGTGTGTGTGATGATCAGATGTGATGTATACGTGTGTGTGATGATCAGATGTGATGTATACGTGTGTGTGATGATCAGATGTGATGTATACGTGTGTGTGATGATCAGATGTGATGTATACGTGTGTGTGATGATCAGATGTGATGTATACGTGTGTGTGATGATCAGATGTGATGTATACGTGTGTGTGATGATCAGATGTGATGTATACGTGTGTGTGATGATCAGATGTGATGTATACGTGTGTGTGATGATCAGATGTGATGTATACGTGTGTGTGATGATCAGATGTGATGTATACGTGTGTGTGATGATCAGATGTGATGTATACGTGTGTGTGATGATCAGATGTGATGTATACGTGTGTGTGTGTGATGATTGGATGTGATGTATACATGTGTGTGTGTGATGATCAGATGTGATGTATACGTGTGTGTGATGATCAGATGTGATGTATACGTGTGTGTGATGATCAGATGTGATGTATACGTGTGTGTGATGATCAGATGTGATGTATACGTGTGTGTGTGTGTGTGTGTGATGATCGGATGTGATGTATACATGTGTGTGATGTTTGGATGTGATGTATACATGTGTGTGATGATCGGATGTGATGTATACGTGTGTGTGATGATCAGATGTGATGTATACGTGTGTGTGATGATCAGATGTGATGTATACATGTGTGTGATGATCGGATGTGATGTATACATGTGTGTGATGATCGGATGTGATGTATACATGTGTGTGATGATCAGATGTGATGTATACGTGTGTGTGATGATCAGATGTGATGTATACGTGTGTGTGATGATCAGATGTGATGTATACGTGTGTGTGTGTGTGATGATCAGATGTGATGTATACGTGTGTGTGTGTGTGATGATCAGATGTGGTGTACATGTGTGTGATGATCGGATGTGATGTATACGTGTGTGTGATGATCGGATGTGATGTATACATGTGATTTTTTTTATATTTTATTTAATCGTCCATAGTTAGATTTACAGACGTGTACAATCGGATTGTATGGTCAGCCTAGTTGTGACTGATGTCCATATGAATTCCAGCAATCTCAGTATCAGATCTGTTGATCTTGGACAGTAAACCATGGAGGAGAAATTCTCTGTTCTGATTGGGCAGACAGATAACCAGCTCTTCTTGTGGATTGGACATGTCAAAACCAAATCACTATTGTAATTCCTTGAGATCTCATGACAGTGGGGTCCGCCCCTTCCTCTCCTATAACATAACTAGAAATGATGGGCATAGCGGGGTGCCCACATCTTGTGTACGGCGCACTTTGTCTTCAGAGGGCAGTGAGGTCATGTGTGGGCAATTTACTGCTACTAGTCTACATTTACGTTGGGGATTTAGGGCCGCTGTGATTTGTAGTGTCGGGAACCTTGTGATCCTCTGGGTGCCCCTTCTCTATAATGACAGGATGCTGGTGGCTCTCTGGGCAGCCAAACATTACCTGCGGTGATCACTGATCACTGCTGGAGATACTCACAGATCGTGATCAACAGTGATGCCATGATGGAGCTAAATGACAGGTGCTCTTTAAATGTAAGGACTTCTTCTGGGTAGTTAGAATCTTCAAAACTTGAAAAACAAAATGAAGGTTTCCTATTAGAATAATAAGCCGTCAGGTTAATAAAACAGCGATATCAGAACCGATCCAATCATACAGTTTGCAGTGTACATAGATTTACAAAACAATGGGATAAAGGAACATTCCTGAACTTTGTTTTATCTCATGGTTACTGTGAAATTGTGTGAATGCATCAATGCAGTGCATGTTATGTCAGTTTGTAGAGCTTGGATTCATTGAATAAGTTTACAAAACAAGAATATACAGCTTCATGCTACATAACTAAGCTCCATTTCATGCTGAATAAACACAATTATTAATGTATCTTAAATGGAAAAACTATCTTTAGATAGATTTTTACTACCAAAAGCATTTAATTAAAATAAATTTGATGAAAATCGGATATTTTTTTTTTTTTTTTTTTTTTTTTATCATTGATTTATATCCCCACTAATATATATATATATATATTTGTAAAAAGAGAAGAAGAAAACTTCTGTGGCTGTAGCTATTAATAGTGGCAAGGCAGTGTGTTGGTCCCATCCCCCATCTGCCTGCTGTTTGGTTGGCGTTGACCTTCATTCTCTTCTATTGAAACGCACCACAACCGCACCTTGAACACATTGTAAATGCGCCTATCATGTTTACAGTGCGTCTACAGTGTGGTTGCAAAGCATCAAAAGTGATTATTTTCCATTTTAGCCTTGTGAAGAAAATAAAAACACACAGGGCGTTTAAGAAGCGTTGTCTGACGCGACAAGAGTGCCGGTGATCCACCTATCTGTTTTGTTCCAGCTGAGTACGCCCATCCGACGGAAACTGCCGAGCGCGAACAGCTGTGTGTTAGCTGCCAGATGCGCTCGCTCCCGATCGTGCGGATGGCAGGTAATGCACGCTGCCGCTCGGCAGAAAGGGGAGGAATGTTTTTTTTTTTTATTGCTAAGTAATCTGTTAAACAGCCGCCGTGGCCGAGAGCATAGACAGCTGACGATCAGCTGCTGCGTTCGGCTATTTCCGTAGACTATTACTGCGCATGCGCAGTTGGTAACTGCGCATGCGCAGTTAGTTCTGGAACAAATCTCATAGTGGAACAAGGCTGACAAGTCACCGGTACAACACATTCTGATGCCGCGTACACGCGGTCGTTTTTTGTGATGAAATAAAACAACATTTTTAAAAACATCATTTAAAATGATCGTGTGTGGGCTTTACGTCGTTTTTTGTCTTCTGAAAAACGACCAAAAAAAAAATTCGAACATGCTTACATTTTTTTTTTAATTTCAAATATTTTATTGAAATGCTTACATTTTTTCTGTCGTTTTTCAAAATGTCGTTTTTTGTGTCATAAAAAATGATCGTGTGTGGGCTAAAACGACGCTTTTCAACCCGCGCATGCTCAGAAGCAAGTTGTGACGCGAGCTTGAATGGAACAGAGTGCCGTCGTACGTGGTGTACGTAACCGCGCTTTTCTAGAGCATTTTCAGAAAACGATGGTGTGTAGGCAACGTTGTTTTTAAAAATGAAGTTTGAAAAACGTTGTTTTTTTTTTCATTAAAAAAAAACAACGTTTTTTTACAAGCCAAAAACGACCGTGTGTACGCGGCATCAGGCCCCATTCTCACCTGAGCATTTTGTAGCTTGAAGACTGAATAGAGCAGCATGATTCTGGCTAAAATGAGAATCGCTATTTTTTTTTTGCTTAGAAGATAGATCTCGATTCTCGCGGCGTAACATCATCTTTCACATTAAAACAAAAAAATTTGGGCTAACTTTACTGTTTCTTTTTTTTTTTTTTTTATTCATTGAAGTGTATTTTTTCCCTTAAAAAAATGCATCTGAAAGACCGCTGGGCAACTACAGTGTGACATAAAATATTGCAGCAATTGCCATTTTATTCCCTAGGGCACATGTGTCAAACAGAAGGCCCTTCAGGCCATTTCATGTGGTCCTCCTCCAGACCCTTACTTTCTGTTTTCAAGCAATGCATCCAGCTTCTTCCCAGCAGCATAAGGAAAGGGGTGCACTGTGATGGTGGGGTTGCACTTGACATCTTATGTAAGGGGAGGGGATGCGCTGGACTTCTAATCAAACAGATAAAACCAGCCCTTTTGAGGGCAATCATTATGCTGATATGGCCCACAATGAAATTGAGTTTGACACTCCTCCCCTAGGGTCTCTGCTAAAAAAAGATATAATGTTTGGGGGTTCCAAGTAACTTTCTAGCAAAAAATAAGAAACAAGTGTCGGAAAAAGATTTGGGGCCAGATTCAGGTACACGTACATTTGCGAAGCGTATCCGAGATACGCTACGCTGCCGTATTTTACCAGGCTGTCTAACGAATTCTGGTAGATTTTTGCCCGTACCATACGGCGGCGTAGTCTATTTCTCGCCGCGTAATCGAAATACGCGATTAGGGGGCGTGAAGCATTTAAATTAGGCGCGTCCCCGCGGCGATCGAACTGCGCATGCTCCGTTCAGAAATTTCCCGCCGTGCATTGCGTGAAACAATGTCGATACGTCATTCGTTGTTTGAGTAGCGTCGTTTACGGACATTCCTATTCCCGGACGTTTTACGTCAAAAATAAAAAAAGACGTCGGAAAACGTTGATATTCGACGTGGGAACGACGGCCATACTTAACATGGGCTGTCTAATATTAGACCAGCAAAAAGCTGGTATAGTATTACGCAGCAAAAAGATGACTAAAGATGCCGTAAGAGATTGCGATAGACGTTCGTAATTTCGTGGATAGTCGGCAAAAGCTCATTTGCATACACCGACACGGAAAACGACGGGAACTCCACCCAGTGGCCACAATTTTATTGCAGAGTAGATCCGAAGGCGTACGAACACGTAAGCCAGTCGGATTGAAGCGCAAAGCCGTCTTTTCATGGTTTGAGGATTCAAACTAGTGAAAAAACGTGCGTAATTAGAAAGTACTCCAGTCTAACACCAGTTAGACAGGAGTTACGGCTCTCTGAATCTGGCCCTTGGACTTTAAGTGGTTAAACTTCCTGCATTTAGGCCCCTTTCACACAGTCGGACCGTGGTGCGTCAGATGTCAGCAGAGACATGTCCGCTGACGTCCGACCCCATCCGATCCGCTAAAATCAGACGGATGGCGATACGTCCCCATCTGTCCATGGCGGATCGGGTGAGATCTGATGAAGATGGACATGCTGTCCGTTTTCATCAGATCTCTCCATAGGAGACAACGGCGCTGGACAAGCCCCTCCCTGCTCAGTGAGCAGAGAGGGACTTGTCATCCGCCGGGTCAGCGGAGATCTGCAGAGAGATCTCCCCCCGAGCTCGCGGACCGCTGAAAGTGGATCCGTCTCTGTGTGAAAGGGGCTTTGCACACAGACGTTTGCTCTAAGAAGGAAGTTAGTTACAATGTTTCATGTTATTACAAACTTGGCAGACTGCTCAGATTTTTTCTTTACACAAAGAAGTTTATCCCTTTTGATCTAAGAAGAAAGCATTAGTTACAATGTTTCCTGTTAAAAACTTGGCAGACTGTCCAGATATTTTCTTTTGACAGCTGAGTGAGCAGATATTCTCCTCTATAGAGATGGTTCACATCGCCTGAAGCCAGAAGCTCCAAAACGCCTGAACTTCAAACAAGTTCTGGAACTTTTTTTAGGCAGATTACAGGCGTTTTTCTGCTTTTTACATTGGTGACCTTTTTGACCTGTACAAAATTGCGTCACAGTTGCCTAAAAACGCTACGCTCAGGTGTGGCCTCAATGTTCATTAATGCTATAGGTGCGTTAATGTGCTTTTGGGCTGCTTTTAAAACAGAGCCCTTAGACCAGGGGTGTCAAACTCAATTTCATCGGGAGGCCGCATCAGCATTATAATTGCCCTCAAAAGGGCCGGCTGTATCTGTAAGATTAGATGTCCAGCGCATCCCCTCCCCTTACATTAGATGTCAAGAGACACCCCACCATCAGAAGTTGAGTCCCCCACTCTCCCTTACATCACAGTGCTCCCCCTTACCTTATTCTGCTGCTGGGAAGAAGCTGGATGCATTGCTTGAAAGCAGAATGTAAGGGTCTGGAGGAGGATCAGATGAGGGCAGGAGAGGGATTAGGGCCACATGAAATGGCCTGGAGGGCCGGATTCGGCCCGAGGGCCTTGTGTTTGCCACCCCTGCCTTAGACCCATTTCATACTGCGAGCGCCGGCCATTAGCAACAACTCATTAGTGACACTCATTTGCCCCCATTAATGATTAGAATTGCGAACAAATTGCTCTTAAACAAAACGCTTTTCAGCCGCTAGTGGGGCGCTTTTAACTCCAAAAAAGGGGTTAAAGTGGTTGTAAACCCTCCTGAAAAAAAAAAAAAAAACATCCTGCAAGATAAAGGCATGCATACTAGCTCATTATGAATTACTTACCTGACGACGAAGCCCCAGCAGCCGTCCTCGTCCCCCCTCTGGCCGGCGAATTTTATCCCGGAGGTTACTTCTGGGTATCAGGGCTACGGCGTTGTAACGCAAGTGCGCTGGAGCCGCGTGGAACGGCACAGTACAACTGAAGCAACAGCACGTCCGTACATGACGTCGGCACATGCAAATACGGGGATATCTCCTAGACCGTGCAGGTTTAGGAGCTATCCAGTGCAGCTCCAGGTAAGCCTAATTTTGGGCTTGCCTGTAATTGCTTTTCAGGCACTTTGAAAGCACTGCCCATTTATTCCGATGGGCAAGGGCGTTTTGGGAGCGTTTAATACAGCACTTCCAACCCGCCCCAAAGATGCTGCTTGCAGGACTTTTCAGGAATGTCCCGCAAGCGCACCATCCCAGTGTGAAAAGTCAATCTGGAATGAATGGGAGGCGATTTTCAGGCGCTTAGCAGTGGCTATTTCCAGCGCTAAAGCGCCTGAAAACCGCCCAATGTGAAAGGGGTCTTACAGTAGCAGTCAGCCTCTCATCGACCCTTACAGGCTGCCACCTGCTGGGCTGGATGGTGTTCTTGTACCTTCACCCACACATAAACCCTGGGGTCTCATGCCTCAGGGGCTACACGCTCCATGTGCACGAGGCCAATTTCTATGAGGAATTTCTATGAGGTAATTTCTATGAGGTAAACTATATAGGCCACATGCTATACTTAAATACGTGTGCACACTGTGAGACAGAACCAAATTAATTTCTATTCTGTCTTTCTGTATGGTATAATAATGCAGTATTGTTATGAATACATAATCCTTTATTATAGTTGCTGACGGGTAGTAAGTGTTGGTGCTCTGAGGTATTTCCTGGTTGGGTGTCTGATAACACATCTATCTGCCTTCATTTCTTTTTATAGATCGTGAGGAAGCAGCACAGTCTAGTCAGGCAGGACATGTCCTAGTTTCTGACACAACATGGGCAGTAAAAAGTAGGCCTCATTCTCACTGACATTGACAGACCTGCAATTTAATGCCGTTACAGGACATTTCTAAACTCGTATATATGCATAGAATTATTTTTAATGGTAAATGTTATAACTTTTTTGAAATGTGGTTTTCTGGATATTTTTGTTATGCTGTTTCTCACTGTTAAAATGAACCTACCTTTATAATTATAGACTGATTATTTCTTTGTCAGTGGGCAAATGTACAAAATCAGCAGGGGAACAAATAATTTTCCCCCTCACTGTACTTTCTAGATAATTTTACTTCTCCTGCTGGCTCTTTAACCACTTGCCTACCGGGCACTTTTACCCCCTCCCTGCCCAAACCAATTTTCAGTGCTGTCACACTTGGAATGTCAATTAAATTTTTTTTCACGCAAATACAGCTTTCTTTTGGTGCTATTTAACCACTTAAGACCCGGACCAAAATGCAGGTAAAGGACCTTGCCCCTTTTTGCGATTCGGCACTGCGTCGTTTTAACTGACAATTGCGTGGTCGTGCGACGTGGCTTCCAAACAAAATTGGCGTCCTTTTTTCCCCACGAATAGAGCTTTCTTTTGGTGGTATTTGATCACATCTGCGTTTTTTATTTTTTGCGCTATAAACAAAAATAGAGCGACAATTTTAAAAAAAAAGCAATATTTTTTACTTTTTGCTATAATAAATATCCCCCAAAAATATATAAAAAAACTTTTTTTTTCCTCAGTTTAGGCCGATATGTATTCTTCTACCTATTTTTGGTAAAAAAAAATCGCAATAAGCGTTTATCGGTTGGTTTTCGCAAAATTTATAGCGTTTACAAAATAAGGGATAGTTTTATTGCATTTTTATACATTTTTTTTTTTTTTTACTACTAATAGCGGCGATCAACGATTTTTTTTTCGTGATTGCGACATTATGGCGGACACTTCGGACAATTTTGACACATTTTTGGGACAATTGTCATTTTCACAGCAAAAAATGCATTTAAATTGCATTGTTTACTGTGGAAATGACAGTTGCAGTTTGGGAGTTAACCACAGGTGGCGCTGTAGGGGATGTGTGACCTATGTGTTGTGTTTACAACTGTAGGGGGGTGTGGCTGTAGGTGTGACGTCATCGATCGCCTCCCCCTATTACAGGGATGACTCGATCAATGCTACGGCTCTCCCCGTTCTTCCGCTCCAGGGACGGATTGCCGCACTGCAGCGGCGATCGGGTCCACGAATCTCGCGGTCCCGGTCCTGGAGCTTCGGACCGGGTCACGGGCGCGCGCCCGCGACCCACGGCTGGGTACTAAAATCAACGTATATATACGTTGATGTGCCCAGCCGTGCCATTCTGCCGACGTAAATGTGCAGTAGGCGGTCCTTAAGTGGTTAATCACTACTGGGTTTTTTAATTTTTTTGCTAAACAAACAAAAAAACTCTGAAAAAATAAATAAAAATAAATGTCATAGGTTTTTATAAAATTTTGCAAACAGGTACTTTTTCTCCACTGATAAGGCTACACTGATAACAAGGCACTGATTGGCAGCCCTGTTTGCCAATGTTAGGACCGATGTCCCTTTAACTGAAGCCAGTTATTGACTTTCCTCTTTTCTCCTCGTGTTGTCAGCGTGGGGGAAATCTGATAACCGGCTTCTATTCAATCATTGGCTGCGAGCTGATCACATGGTAAAAGGTCGCTGTGATTGGCCCTTTACTCTCTTCTGTGATCAGCTGAGTCTGAAGGATTTGGCGATCACGGTCACAGAAAACATATGATAAAAATACACAGTTCAGCCATGGTTCTCCCACTCCCTTAAAGGGGTTGTAAAGCTTTCTGTTTTTTCACCTTAATGCATTCTATGCATCAAGGTGATCACCGATCACCGCACTGCGCGCCCCCACGGGCGCCGGCCGGCAGTCAATAGACGTCAGGATTTCACAACCACTTCCTGGATGTCAATCTCCTATTGACCGGGTGGGAAGTGGTTAAATGTAAGGACAGGTGAGTGGTTGCCCGCTAACGGGCGCTGCCATGATGGAGCTAAAATGACAGGTGCTCTTTAAATGTAAGGACTTATTCTTGGTAGTTAGAATCTTTAATACTTGAAAAACAAAATGAAGGTTTCCTATTTAGAATAATAAGCCATCCGGTTAGTAAAACCGCGATATCAGAACCAATTCAATCATACAGTTTGTAGTGTACATAGATTTTCAAAACAATGGGACAAAGGAACATTCCTGAACTTTGTTTTATCTCATGGTTACTGTGAAATTGTCCTACTGATTTTGAGAAAGTATGATTGTATGTGTAAGAATTCTGTTTTTATTTTTAAATGAATGCCCATGTTGTACTTTATATAGAATTTTAGAGCCCAAAAAAAACCTTTTTGTTTTTCGGTCCAGTATGGGAAAGGGTTAGAACCTCCGTAAAGTTTCTTTGTTGTATCGCAGTATCCAGCAAGGAGAACAATGAGCAGAGCAATAGTAACAAATCTTTTAAAACTAGAAATCGGAGGCAGCAGTACCATAGATCTTACACTGCAGATATACAGCTATGAGACTGCAGGCACAGGGGAGCCTAGGCACACCTGCATACCAGGAAGTGCATTGCTTTTTTTTTAGGAGGAATTCCAGACAAAATGTACATTTATCAGGGTACTGCTTGGGCACAATTTACATTCCTGGAAGTTCTCTCTAATATAGCAAAACTTTACTCTTTTGTAGTTCAGTTTCACGTTAAATGGAGGCCCAGCCATGGCTGTGACCCCTGTCCCTTTTGCAGTAATTTTTTGTCTTAACCACAGAAAAGTCTGCATTGTGTTCTTGAGTAATCGTCTAATCTGAAAAATCATCAATTTCCTTGTCTGTGAAATGCTTTGCATCAGCAGTTTTCAGAATCATTTTCAGTGTGCATTTGACTTTTTACATACTACAGCCCTGACTTTTTTTGTTCACGTCTGTCTTACAACACCCCAGCAGAAACTTGGCAATGATGAGACTGCGCAGCCTCAATACAAAGACAAGACAATTATTAAAGTGGTTCTAAAGCTAAAACATTTTTGCCTTTAAAGGAATTATAAAGGCAGAAGGTTTTTTATCGTAATGCATTGAGATAAAAAAAGCCTTCTGTGTGTAGCACCCCCTAATACTTACCTGAGCCCCATCTCTGTCCAGCGATTTCCACGAGTCCCTCGACTGTCCGGGACCCTCCCTCCTAATTGGCTGAGACACAGCAGCGGTGCCAATGGCTCCCACGGCTGTCAAAGTCACTCAGCCAATCAGGAGAGAGAGGGGTTGGCGCCAAGACGGCAGCTCCGTGTCTGAACGGACACACAAAGCTGCAGCTCGGCTTGGGTGCCCCCATAGCAAGCTGCTTGCTGTAGGAGGACTCAACAGGAGGGATGGGCCAGAAGAGCCAAAGAGGGACCTAAGAAGAGGAATCTGGGCTGCTCTGTGCAAAACCATTACACAGAGTCGGTAAGTATGACATGTTGGTTATGAAAATAAAACGAGATGTTACAATCGCTCTAATGCATTCCCTGCATTAAAGTGATTATAAAGCTTTAGTTTTTGTTTTAATAAAATAACAAACATGCCATACTTACCCGCTCTGTGTAATGGTTTTGCACAGAGCAGCCCAGATCCTCTTCTTCTAGGATCCCTGCTGGCACTCCTGGGCCCTCCTCTTCAGCGAGTGCCTCCAGAGATAGCTGCTTCCAATGAAAGAACTTGTGTGGGCTTGCTTCCAAGCCGTCCAGTCTGTGTTTATAGACACAGACTGGCTGGCTCGGTCCTACCCCCCTGCTCCCTCATCCTTGTGATTGACAGCAGCGTGAGCCAATGGCTTCTGTTGCTGTTTTTGAGCCAGTGAGGAGGGAGAGAGCCTCTGCTCTCTTGCTCATTGATGGATTAAGATCTGGCTAGGTAGAGGTGCACTGAATGGAAATTTTGGTACCGAAACCAAAAATGGAGGATGCACTTGGCCGAAAACCTGCAAAAAGATGGGCATATTATTATTATTATTATTATTATTATTAATATATATATATATATATATTTTAAATGTGAACTTATCCTTTAAAGAAAGCGGAATATTAAATATCGCTTTAGGCTTGTTTTGTTATCGCTCAGCCAGTAAGAATATCTAGAATTCCATCTTATGTGGAAAGACAAACTTTTTCCATTCCTAGAGCATTTTGCAGATTGAGTTTGTCTCGGTAAGTCTAAACTGCATTGGCCTGGATAGGAGGAATATTGGAAAAATAACTCTGCGGCACATGTATATACACGGCATTGTAGGGTGCCTGTCAGACAATGAAAGGCTCTGTGTCGCTTCTCAGTGTTGGGAGCCAAGATAATCTGTTCTATGTTAATATCATAATTGGATTTGCTGTGCTGTTTGCAGAGAAGCTTCTTTCTATTATTAGATTTTATCTAGAGGTAGTTTATTGACTTGCAATGTGATCGTGTCTTCGTTTCATAATTACTTCTTGTACAGCTTGTATGTTTACATTCCGAAAACTGCAATGGCTGCTTGCTGCTCATGACTATTGAGGGGGAGACATGCTTCTTGGGGGGCAGACAGACTGCATATGAGGGGGGAGTTATGGCTGCATTTGGGGGGAAATTATAGCAAATAAAAAATTATATATATATATATATATATATATATATATATATATATATATATATATATATATATATATATATATATATATATATATATATATAATGTGTGTGTGTGTGTGTGTGTATGTATGTATATATATATAATCTAGCATATACAACTGCTAGACAAGCCATTTTGTAATTGAATGGTATTACAAATTACTTTTCTTTTTCAATCTGCAGTGTACAGAACTTCCCCAGAAATTTCTCTGATTTCCCCAGAAGTCTGCACTAAGGTCTTGTTCACACCAGACGCAGTTCCAATCATTTCTGTGTGCTTTTTTCCTGCACTAAAAATGCATGCACAGTGTTTTCCATGTATTCCAATGGCTATAGTTCACACCATGCAGTCGGTTTCTGCACCGGAAACTGACCAGACACTGACCAGAAACTTACTGCATGGTGTGAACTACAGCAATTGGAATACATGGAAAACACTGTGCATGCATTTTTAGTGCAGGAAAAACGCACAAGGAACTGAACGGAACTGCATCTGGTGTGAACTGGCCCTAAGATGAATAACCTTTTTTTTTATATCAGGGTTTGGCAAAATCAGGGGCGCCCGCTCGCAATTGCGACTAAAATTAGCGACCTGGCGCCTGGGGGAAGGAAGCATAGGCCTGCAGAAGGCCGCAAAGCCACGGCCTCAATTACTGGCCGGCCCGGCGCGATCGCTGGGGAGGTGGGGGCGCACGGAGACGTAGGATAACCCATTCTGTGTCTCCGTGCGCTCCCACGCTGCGCCGGTCGGTAATTAAGGCTGCGGCATTGTGGTTTTCCTTAGGCCTATGCTTCCTTCTGTGATCTGGCGCCATCTTGTGGTGGCCGTTGTCATGACAAGTAAACCAGCAATGTTAAAGCGGAGCTCCACCCTATTTTATACATGAGCTCATTCATACAGCTGTAATACATATACGATACATAAAAAGTATTATAACAAATGTTGAATAATAATACAAATTATTCCATAACACCACCATGCTCAAAAACATGTCCCTTATTATGCCAAAACCATGCACAAAAAATTATGCTCAAAAATAATACAATGTTCAAAATCTCAAAGCATTCAATAGTTCCAAACGGAAAGTTTTTCGGAAGTATATATTTATATGTGCGGTGCCCCAGAATTCTTGACTGCAAACCCTTTACGTCAGGGGTCTCAAACTCCCGGCCCGCGGGCCAGTTGCGGCCCGCAGACCGAGATTTTGACTGACACAGGGCAAACGGGGTGCAGTGGGCCTGGCAGAGAAGAGGCGCCTCGCCGTGAGCCTTTTTTTTTTTAAACGGAGCGACCCGCCGCCGGCGCCTCTGAGAAGCACCACTAATATGCTAAATGCTCACGGCCGCCCCAGATCCACAGCGAGCCGGCGGTATATAAATAGCTCCGCTCGGCTCCACCCTGCCATCTTCAGACAGGAGCGTGGCTAAGAGGGAGAGGAGCGAGCAATATCCAAGATGTGTATCCTCAGTGTTGCCATTCCTCCTTAGCTAGACTCACATATGGTAGAAAACCTCTGCCTCCACACCAGTTTTTAGTTCTTTTCCTCCTCTGCTGCCAGTTCCAGCAGCCACTGTGCCCGTAAACGCAGCCACTCCTCCAAACGCAGCCACTGTGCCCTCAGGGTGAGGACACATTTGCCCGTCCAAATGCAGAGTGCAGCCACGGTGGTGTTATGAAATAATTTGTATTATTATTCAACATTTGTTATAATATTTTTATATATTTTTTATGTATCTTATATGTATTACAGGTGTTATATACATTTAAAATTTAAATCTATATTGTATCAGCGCAGTAGTATATGTATATCATATATACCCTTTGACAACGTGTTTGTACACGAAACGCGTCAGGGAAGATTCTACTGTCGCCACATTATGACTGCAAGCGCGCTTTTTTTATCCTGATCCATGTAAGTTCATTACTTATTAAATCCTTGCCCATAATACCGTGACGCCACTGTACCCATCACACTATTGCTCCTTCTTTTCTCCTACACACCATTCTCAACGTATACCTACTGAGCATCAAGCCCTGGATAACTGAAGTCCCCCTCCCTGTGGATTACTAGGGTGCTACTGCCCTTGCAGTAGTCCCAACATCCAACACCCCCCCCCCTGCACCCCCATCACCGGCAGTTCTATACCACAGGGGGGAGGCGATTGGGGGTGTTTCTGGTGGATGGTGGGGGTCCACGCTGGATGCATCCCAATCATCCAAAACCCCCCCCTACCCCAGCTTATGTGACCCCCTCTCCAGCTCATTCTATTACCACAGGGGGGTATATGGGGGGGTGTTGCTGGTGGATCTCAATCAGAGTCCACCCCCCTCAGCAGTGCACCCCCCAACATCTGGTAAGCCTCCATGCTTTATTACCACAGGGGGGTAGGGGGAATGGGGTCTTCTGGTGGATGATGGCGGTCCTGCTTGGGGGGTTTATTGGTATCACCACACAAGAGTGAGGGGCGCATAGATGGGGACATTATATGAGGGGCACATGATGGGGGCATTATATGTATTGAAACCATATTCGCTCAGCCCTATAGGAAATTTCTGTGGGTGAACAAGACTCAGCCTATAGCTGAGCGAATTTGGCTCATGCCCTTGACTGAGCGCATCTATGTGATTGGCTGGCAGTGCTGAAAGAAGAATGGAGAAATGAGTTTTTTGTGCAGCCAGGGTCAGGACATTCTGGAGAGTGAACATTAGGGGCGGCAGGGGCGCAATACTAGTGACTATTTAATTTTGTGCGGCCCAGCCTCACCCACTGGTTACCTCCTGGCCCCCAGATAATTTGAGTTTGAGACCCCTTTTACGTTTTCCACCACTTTTAAATTCACCAGATGGCGGTTTAAATAGCCTTTCAATATCCAAGATGTGTATCCTAGTTGGTTGCCATTTTTAGCTAGACTCACATATGGTAGAAAATATTCTTTCTATGATCATATTTTCTAATCACATACAATTTTTTAGCACATAGATATATTTATTTATTTTTTATTCTATTTACAGGTGTTAGCGCTACACATTTAAAATTTAAATCTATATTGTATCAGCGCAGTAGTATATGTATATCATATACAAATATCTTTCACTAATATTTACACCTCCTGTAGGTGAGCACAAGAACTGCAGCAGATACAACCATTAGATAAATATCACATTTCTTTGCGCCGGTAACACCATACACACATTCATACAGCTGCCTGTCACACAAGTCAAAATGGAAGTTTTTTTTTTTTTCAATCGGTACAGTACCTTTCTTCAGAGATTGCTTCCTGTCTGCACAAGCTGCGGGTATTCTGCGGGCAGTGTGTTACTTCCCGTACCCGCAGTGTGCCCTGGGAGCTTCTGTCATAGCTCCCCGTATTCATTGCGGAGCCTTACTATGAAGTATCGCGGTATTTCAGATGCGATCACAAACAAACTGTGGAGGGTGTTTCAAAAGACTCCAAACAAGGCACGCCGCCCGTTGTCATGGTAACGCAGAGGTTGACGTCCTTGCTCACCGTTACAAGCATTCACCGCAACAAGGAAGTGGCTGCTTGTGGGCTTTTCATGCCCACAAGCAAAATGGAATCAGATATACTAGAAGAATATAAGTTCTTATTATTATAGACGGAATTGGAAAGCGGGTGACTTAGGAAAGCTAACTCGTGAGTACTTTTAAATTGTGCTACAAAGAAATTAAGGACCAAAAAAAAAAAAAAATTACGTATGGCCGTGGGAGATCCGCTTTAATGTAGCTTCCCCAGTGTTTTCATTGCCATCTCCTTCCCTCCAATTAGAGCCCCCAAACATTGAATATATTTTTTATTCTAACACCCTAGAGAATAAAATGGCGGTCGTTGCAATACTTTCTGTCACACCGTATTTGTGCAGGGGTCTTACAAGCGCACTTTTTTTGGGAAAAAATACACTATTTTAAATAAAAAAATAAGACGGCAGTAAAGTTAGCCCACTTTTTTTTACATTGTGAAAGATAATGTTACGCCGAGTAAATTGATACCCAACATGTCACACTTCAAAATTGCATCTGCTCGTGGAATGGCGACAAACTTTTACCCGTTTAAAAAATTCTACAGGTTGCATGTTTTGAGTTACAGTAGGGCTAGAATTATTGCTCTCACTCTAATGATCGCGGCGATACCTCACATGTGTGGTTTGAACACCGCTTTCATATGGGGGCACTACCCACGTATGCGTTCGCTTCTGTGCGCAAGCTCGGCGGGATGGGGCAAGTTTCTGGCTCCTAACTTTTTTAGCTGGCTCCTAGATTCCAAGCAAATTTGTCAAACCCTGTTTTATATCTTGTGGATGGCTGGGTGCATGTGTGTCACTTTCCTGGGGAAGAGATGGGAACATGATACATTTATTGCAAGCTAGGGGAGGCAGTGTGATGCATTGGGCAATATTCTGCTTGGAAATCTGTCCGCGATGTCTACTGGCCACCGGCAACCGCTCCTCAGAGAGCCAGAATGGGGGTCTGTCAATGTAAACGGACATCCACCGTTCTGACAGGGGTGGAGAGAGATCTGCGGATCCTAGTGATCAGGAACAGCAATCTGTTGTCTCCTCTAGTCAGTGCACTGCCCCCACAGTTAGAAACCCTTCCCTAGGGAACACGTAACCCCTTGATCGCACCCTAGTGTTAACCTCTTCCCTACCAGTGACATTTATACAGTAATCAGTAGGGGTGCAACGGATCAAAAAACTCACGGTTCGGATCGTTCCTCGGATCAGGAGACACAGATCGTATCGTTTTTCAGATCAGTAAAAAAAATCTCCCCCACTGTAATATCCACATCTCCCCCCCCCCCACACTGCCATGGCGTCACTCGGTGCAAAAAAATAATAAAAATAGTGTCAACCCCCCCCCCCCCCACCCACTATGGCCCCCCCCTCAGTACAGACCCCCCACAGTAGTGCAGACCTCAGACAGTAACCCCCCCACATAGTGCAGACCTCAGACAGTAACCCCCACATAGTGCAGACTTCAGACAGCGGCGTGTGTTTACCTCGAGTGCGGGCTTCTCCTCCTCTGTGGGTGTGAACAGAGAGGAGGGCCGCCACCGGGTGTACCAAGATGGCCGCCGCTCCGGAGCTAGGCCGAAGCCTTTCCTAGGCTGAGGCTCCGGAGCTCTCCGCGGATCGCAGAGTGTGCCGATCCGAATGGGGTGACCACGGATCGGTGACAATCCGTTGCACCCCTAGTAATCGGTAGCTATTTTTAGCTCTGATCGCTGTATAAATGTGAATGGTCCCAAAATAGTGTCAAAAGTGTCCGATCTATCTGCCGCAATGTCGCAAACAATTTGGCATATAATTGTTTTTGGGGAGGAGTGGGTACCTTCTTTTAGATGGACTTCCTCCTTCCGCTTCTCGGCTGCCTAGGCGACTCCTCCTCTTCTCCTAGGTGGCCCCTTCTTGCCTGCAATCTTCTGGGACACATCACAGGTCCCAGAAGATTGCCTGGCCAACAGCAGAGCGCAGCACATGCCCGGCTGTGAAGCCATAAGCTGTCACGGCTGTCTGCCCACAGCGTGACGGCGCCACAGAGAGGAGTGGGGAGAGGAGCGAGGCTTCAGGCGGCCGCATCGCTGGACCGTGGGACAGGTAAGTGTCTGTTTATTAAAAGTCGGCAGATACACTTTTTGTAGCTGCTGGCTTTTAACAAACTAAAAAACGGATGGAACTCGGCTTTAAGTGGTTAATGGGGATGATTGACAAAGACATATGTGAGTACAGATTATTGCTGTCATATGAAGCAAAGCTGTTGCTTGTAACAAACTGTTGCATTATGTTCAGAAAATAAAGCAAGCGCTATAGGGGGAACATTTTCTATTACTGCAGTTTTCTGCCACCGGGGACCGTCTGCATATTGCCACTTTCCAAAGCTACAATGTTTATGTATATTAATGGTATAATATGAGGGTAGATTGAAAGGTTCTTGGCCTCATCACCAGAGCGAGGATCAATCCACATGATTGTGATTAGAGAAGTGTCTGTTACATGTGTGGTTTCATTATGATATACAGTATGTGTTATTTCCTCTGCTGCAGGGGCTTAGACACACCCAACACACATTTTTGCAAAATAGATGCTGATCCAGACATCATTGACTTACTAGTCCATTTTCAAGCTGATCCTGCAAACTTCATGGGCCTATTTGATGTCCTCGAAGTCAGATGGTGTCTAAAAACGCAAACGTTGTTGATCAGCAGTCAAAAGCCATTTTTCAAAAATGTGGTGTGTAGGACGTGTTTAAATTTCTGCAGAGGCGTGAATAGCGTATCGTATCATAATTAAAAGCAAGCACACATACAACCCACACTTTACTGACTTTCCATATTAATAATTATGTGGATTGTTCCATCCTCCATTGATGATGCTAAGGATTTTCAGTCTACCCTTGCATATGTCTGCTGCCGTAGAGCATACAGTAGGCTGCCACATCTGTGGGGTATCCAAAATATCTCGGGACCCCTTATGTTATACTGTAATAAGCAGTGATGCAGTGTGGCCCAGCCACCTGCGTCGTAGCTACCAAGGATGCTGTGTGAACATTTGCCACACAGTATCCATTGTTGCTAGGACGCAGGTGGCATTCGCCACGCACAATCCTTGGTTGCTAGGGTGCAGGCAGCCCTGTGGCACAGTCATTGGTTGTTATGGTGCAGGTGGCCTCCTGTGTCCTGTCGGCATCCTAGCAAACAACTTGGGCAAGATTTTTTTTGGGCAAAAATAGCCACCTTAGGTCTCACATAGTCTGCTAATGACGACTTTGCCATCTCCCCAACAATACTGGTGTACATTCAGTACTAGTTTTGTGTTAGTGAATCACGGAATTAGAGACTGTCAGTACAAACAGAAAAATTCTGCATGTATGATATGAAGGCAAGCTTCAGTACTGTCAGAATGGCCCAGCTTTTGGCAGCAATTGCAAGACTTTGGAGGCTGGAGCAGGCAAATCTAGGCACCCCTTAAGGCTGAGAGGTCATAAAATTAAAGTGGTTGTAAACCGCCAATTTAAAAACAAAAAAAACTGCAAGGCAATGGCATAATGTGCTAGAATGCATTGCATACTAGCACATTATAAATTTACTCACCTTGGAATGAAGTCCTCCAGCTCTGTAAAATCACCACTGAGAGGACTGACATGTTACCCCATCTGTCTTCCGGGTTCGCAAGCTCCAACTATGTGATTGGCCAGAGCCTGCGATGACGTCACTCTCGCACATGCGCGCGGCAGCCACCGTTTCCAGTACGGGCTCTGAAGGTCCAGTATCCTGTCAGAATCGGCGACCCGTTAGATTAGGTAACGGAAGTCACCTGTGCATGCATTCCAAGGCTACCAGGTTGGCTCATCTGACAGAACACCTGCAGTCAGAAGACGCAGCAGCAGACATCTTACTACACCCAGCTATGTCCTAAATTTCAGAGTAATTTTAGCAATAAAGTGAGCATATATAAATAAATATAGTATGTTGACATATTATTTGCTGTTTGGGATGTTACATTTTGAAAGAAGCTGGACGCCAGCAGTAGGAAGGTGGCGGAGGACATGTTGGTACAGGAATATGCAATTAGCGGACCTCCAGCTGTTGCAGAACTACAAGTCCCATGAGGCATAGCAAAACTCTGACAGCCACAAGCATGACACCCAGAGGCAGAGACATGACGGGACTTGTAGTTTTGCAACAGCTGGGGGTCTGCTAATTGCATATCCCTGCTTTAGGCTTTCAATATCAAACATCCAAACAGCATCATAGATGTCAATATACTATTTTTATTTATATACACTCACTTTATTGTTAAAATGACTGTGAAATTCAAGACCTTGCTGGGTGTACCAAGATGTCTGCTGCTGCATTCTGACTGCAGATGTTCTGTCAGATGAGCAAATCTGATAGCGGTGAAACGCATGCGCAGGTGTCAGAACGTCACTTTCGTTACCTAATCTGACGGGTCGCTGATTCTGACGGAACACCAGCACACTGTAAGCCAGACCTTCAGAGCGCATGCCCCGATGAGACCATCAACTGCATGCACTCTGAATATCTCCTAAACTATTCAAGTTTAGGAGATATTCACTGTTTTTACAGGTAAGCCTTAATAACCCTGTAGTCTTCTCTATAGATTTTACTACCACTTCAAACAGTCAACTAGCCAGGGTGGATTTGATTTAAATCAAATCAATTTAAATCATAATTTAAGTCACTAGTAAAAAGGCTTGATTTAAATCAACTTGACTTAAATAATAATTTTTAAAGAGCAACTGTCATCTCTGTCCCGCTGTTGACTCATCGACAGACCCATTCACTTTAATGGGACGGCTGGTGATGCAGCAGCCATATGACACACAAACCTTCATTTTGTTTGTAATTTAAAGGGGTTGTAAAGGAAACATTTTTTTTCATAATAAGCATTCTTTACCTGCAGACATTCCTCTTTTCACTTCCTCATTGTTCGTTTTTGCTCAGAAGTTGCTCTATTTCTTCTCTGTTCTGTTCACTTCCTGCTTGTCTGATTTTACTGACCACCGTGAAGGGAGGCTTTACTGAGGTGGTCAGTGACGTGCTCGACCCCCTCCTGGGAACTACATCTGTGCGGCAGGACGCTCTCTACGTGTTAGGCCCCATACACACGATCGGACATATACGATGAAAACGGTCCGCGGACCATTTCCATCGGATATGTCCGATCGGGAGTTTGATCCGATGGCGTGTACACACCATCGGATCAAATTCCCCGCCGCCGGACGGCGCGGTGACGTGGCGGTGACGCGGCGGTGACGTTCACGCCGCCGCGTCACCGCCACGTCACCGCACCAGGAAGTAAAACACTTCCGTGCATGCGCCGAATCCATTCGGCAGCGGCGCGGCGGCGGTGGCGGTGGGGGCCGACATGTCTGCTGGTAAGTGTACTAACCAGCAGACATGTCGGGCGGACAGATTCCCACCGGATAGATTTCAAAGCTTGCTTTGAAATCTGTCGGGTGGAGAAATCTGTCCGCTAGCCCATACACACGAGCGGAGATGTCTGCTGAAACGGTCCATCGGACCGTTTTCAGCGGACATATCCCCTCGTGTGTACGCGGCCTTAGAGACTTCAAGGAGGTGTGAAATACTGGGCATGCCACAATTCATACTGGGAAATGTAGTTCTTACATGAACAAGTGATGCAAACCAGGAAGTGAATGAGAGAACAGAAACTAGAACGCCGGAGGTGATATAGATGAAGGAATTTAATAGGTATTTATTCGTTTGTTAACAGAATCATTACACTATTCTGTCTGTCTACCTTGCAGACATTAATTTTAGGCAAACATCTTTTTTCCTTTACAACTCCTTTAATATTTGCAAACAAAATAAAGTTTCCTGTTTGGAATAATAAGCTTTCAGGTTGGTAAAACAGCGATATCATAACTGATTTAATCATAAAATTTGTAGTGTACATAGATTTGCAAAACAATGGGATAAAGGGATATTCCTGAACTTTGTTTTATCTCATGGTTACTATAAAATTGTGTGAATGCATCAATGCAGCTTGCAGAGCTTGGATTCATTGAATTAGTTTACCAAAACATTTAAATATTGCAGAATATACAGCCTCATGCTACGTAACTAAGCTCCATTTCATGCTGACTAAACAAAATTATTAATGTATCTTAAATGGAAAACTATCTGTAAATAGATTTTTACTCCAAAAGCATTTTATTAAAATAAATTTGATAAAAAAATATCCACCCTGCAACTAGCATTTTTAGAAAGTGCTCAGTAATGGCAGTTCCACGTGCCTCAATGACAGATTGACATTCATTGGTACTAGTCTGCTTACAGTGGCGTATAGTAAATACAGATTTGACTATTTCTGTCCCTAACAGTAATGTAGACACAGATTTGTCATAATCCTATTGCAGAGTTGTAAGGTAAATGAAGAGTTAACAATCAACAGTGGTATAGCATGTATTAATATTTGATTTTAGTCTTTTGGAAAAAGAAAATTGCATATTCTGGAAATCCTCATGAAACTGTTGATTGTTTTCAGGTTGGCAGCCTCGCTGGTTTGTTTTAGACAATGGTATTCTTTCATACTATGATTCCCAAGATGATGTCTGTAAAGGCAGCAAAGGAAGTATTAAAATGTCTGTCTGTGAAATTAAAGGTAAGAAATTCATGATTATTCTTCAACATGCTGTAGAATACAGCGACACAATGTGAAAAGCATTGATTCATAGTAATCGGTCACATGTACTGTAGATGGGAAGTGGTTATAAAGGCTGCGTGTGATCAGCACTGAAGATGATGCAAAGGATAAGGGCCCTTTCACACGGAGCGGATCCGTATTGATCCGCCCCGTGTGTGTCCGTCTGCTCAGCGGGGATAATCCGTAAATCCCCGCTGAGCTGTCGGTGGACAGGGCGGTCCCCGCACAGTGTGCAGGGACCGCCCTGTCTTTCCTCCGCTCTCCCCTATGGGGAATTGGATGAATACGGACCGTGTCTGTATTCATCCGATCCGATCCGCCAGACGGAAGAAAAATAGGGTTTTCTTCCGTCCGAAAAACCGGATCTTGACGGAGGCAGATGTTTGCGGACGTTAGCGGATGCTCAATCCGCTAACGTCTGCAATTCCATAGGGAAGCGGCCCGTAAAAACTTGTAAAAAACAGACCGTTTGTCCGCCCGTGTGAAAGGGCCCTTAAAAAGGAAAAAAAAAATGTACTTTTTTTTTTTTTTTATATATAAAAAAAAAGAAGCACAGTGGTTGTTAATGATAAACGGTGGTTTAGCAAAATAAATGCCAATAATTTAGCTTTTACACATTTTACACATGTGGTGAAATGCAACACGAGAAAGCATCAATATTAACGTCCAACTTGGCCGCAAAAAAAAAGCTCTTACACTGGGCCCCCTCCCCTGCACTGCAAGGGTTATATTTCTTAAGAACACTAAGGAGTAAAGGAAGAGGCTGTATTATTTGCTCCAGCGCTCTCCTCTTCACTTTGATGCTCCAAGCTGTGAACAGTCCCCCGGCGTCACCATGTACAGTGCAGGGCCATTAGTCCTGCATTGTATGTGAAGAAGTAAGTGTGCAACTGGGGTCTGGAGTGCCTTAGAGCAGGGGGTCCTCTCCCCCCCCCCCCCAGGCCACAAACCGGTAGTAGTCCACGGCCTGTTGATAGGCGGGTCATACAGCTCGGGGTAAATGGTGACCACGGTCCAGACGAGACTATTAATCATGTACAATCGTCACCACTCACTACCTGCTGTGCGGTCGTGCCACTTAACCTGTGTGTCCTCTCCTGGGTCACCTGCCCTGCCCATGATGTCATTTAATCAGCAGTGCAGGAGACAGGAAGAGCTGTAGATCTGGACAGAGAGCGGAGTCTTTTCATATTACCAGTCTTGTCTATTACCATCGCACACATTTCTGGATCACAAGGCTCATCTGTAGTAGGTGCTGTAGTGACTGGATTAGCTTTGGACTACATTAGAAGATTTGTGGTGTGCTGGCGAATTTGTGCATTGTTCATATTAACAAGCGTCCAGATCTGCAGCTCCTCCCGCCTTCTGCTCTGCTGATAGGATGACATTATTGGTGGGGTGGGAGACCTGGAAGAAGACACACAGGCTGATGACTGCCTCTGCACTGCCAAAGCTAGGACTGTGCAGGAGAGGCAGAGAATGATAGGGGGCAGTGAGGTTACAGAGGAAGTGGGGGGGCAGTGACTGCAAGGGGCACTGTGTAGGGCAGGGATCCTCAAACTACGGCCCTCCAGCTGTTCTAGAACTACACATCCCATGAGGTATTGTAACACACTGACATTCACAGACATGACTAGGCATGATGGGAATTGTAGTTCCTGAACAACTGGAGGGCCATAGTTTGAAGACCCATGGTGTAGGGGGACTGTGAGTGCTAAGGGCACTGTAATATAATGGGGCCTACACTGCAAAGGGGAACTGTAACTATTGCAGTTTCCTTTATATCACAGTGCCCCTTTACAGTGCAGTCCCCTTCACATCACAGTGCTCCTTTACAGTGCAGTCCCCTTCACATCACAGTGCTCCTTTACAGTGCAGTCCCCTTCACTTCACAGTGCTCCTTTACAGTGCAGTCCCCATCACATCACAGTGCAGTCCCTATCACATCACAGTGCCCCGTTTACAGTGCAGTCCCCATCACATCACAGTGCAGTCCCCATCACATCACAGTGCCCCGTTTTACAGTGCAGGCCCCTTCACATCACACTGTCCCTTTTACAGTGCAGTCCCCTTCACATCACAGTGCTCCTTTACAGTGCAGTCCCCTTCACTTCACAGTGCCCCCAATACAGTGCAGTCCCCTTCACATCACAGTGCCCCCAATACAGTGCAGTCCCCTTCACATCACAGTGTCCCCATTACAGTGCAGTCCCCTTCACATCACAGTGCCCCCAATACAGTGCAGTCCCCTTCACATCACAGTGTCCCCATTACAGTGCAGTCCTATTCCCATCACAGTGCCCCCATTAAAGTACAGTCCCCTTCACATCACAGTGCCCCCATTACAGTGCAGTCCTATTCCCATCACAGTGCCCCTTTACAGTGCAGTCCCCTTCACATCACAGTGTTCCTTTACAGTGCAGTCCCCTTCACATCACAGTGCCCCCATTACAGTGCAGTCCTATTCCCATCACAGTGCCCCTTTACAGTGCAGTCCCCTTCACATCACAGTGCCCCTTTACAGTGCAGTCCCCTTCACAGTTCCTTTACAGTGCAGTCCCCTTCACATCACAGTGCCCCCATTACAGTGCAGTCCCCTTCACAGTGCCCCTTTACAGTGCAGTCACAGTGCCCCTTTACAGTGCAGTCCCCTTCACATCACAGTGCCCCCATTACAGTGCAGTCCTATTCCCATCACAGTGCCCCTTTACAGTGCAGTCCCCTTCACATCACAGTGCCCCTTTACAGTGCAGTCCCCTTCACATCACAGTGTCCCTTTACAGTGCAGTCCCATTCACATCACAGTGCCCCCATTACAGTGCAGTCCCCTTCACATCACAGTGCCCCTTTACAGTGCAGTCCCCTTCACATCACAGTGCCCCTTTACAGTGCAGTCCCCTTCACATCACAGTGCCCCCTTTACAGTGCAGTCCCCTTCACATCACAGTGCCCCCTTTACAGTGCAGTCCCCTTCACATCACAGTGCCCCTTTACAGTGCAGTCCCCTTCACATCACAGTGCCCCCATTACAGTGCAGTCCCCTTCACATCACCGTGCCCCTTTACACTGCAGTCCCCTTTCTCATCACAGTGCCCCTTTACAGTGCTGCCCCTTTCTCATCACAGTGCCCCTTTACAGTGCAGTCCCCTTCACATCACAGTGCTCCTTTACAGTGCAGTCCCCTTCACATCACAGTGCCCCTTTACAGTGCAGTCCCCTTCACATCACAGTGCCCCTTTACAGTGCAGTCCCCTTCACATCACAGTGCCCCTTTACAGTGCAGTCCCCTTCACGTCACAGTGCCCCCTTTACAGTGCAGTCCCCTTCACACCGCAGTGTCCCCTTTACAGTGCAGTCCTCTTTACATCCTGATGCCCCCTTACAGAGAAATCCCCTTTAATGTTAAGGGCTTGGGATGTGAAGGGGAGCTGAGGTCCGACGTGAAAGCCCAAGGGTCCCTGGAAAAATTGTCTGCTACTCTCTGGTGCCAAAAAAGTTTGGGTTTGTGGGGGAAAACCTGTGGGAGGGCAGTTACACAGATGGAGGGTATTTCTAATTATTATTATATTATTATAATTATTACTAATTATTCCTTTACCCCTAGACTTTACAAGCATTTTACCATTGCAGTGTGATTGGTGGGTTTGATGTTAAAGTCCTCTAAGCCAAGTGAGTTGCTTGACTGGTTTGGCTAAGTATTTGTTATACTTGCATAATAAATATTTTCTTATGGGAAAGGGTATAATTGTAATAGGTATTCCTGTTTGCTAGAGAACCTCTTCCTTTGTGTTGGTTGCTCCCTATACGCCTGATTATAGTTTTCTGCAGTTGGCCACACAAGCTATAATAGGATTGTGGCTTTGGCTGGTTCTACATCTGCGGATCTCTCATTAAATAAATCGCAGCCTTTCCCCTGACCTGTACAGTTTCTCTCTTGATTTTTGCCTATGGACTGAAATAACAATTTTTGCCTAATTCTCAGGACTAACAGGAACAATTCATAATTGGATGCAAGCAAAATGTTGACATTTAAAAAAATATGTGTGTTCCTAATGAATGAAATGCTTTATCGTATTGTTCCAACTTGTCTTTGCAGTTCACTCAACAGACAGCTCCAGGATGGAGCTCATCATCCCTGGGGAACAACACTTCTATGTCAAGGCTGTAAATGCTGCAGAAAGGCAGAGGTGGTTAGTAGCGTTGGGGAGCTCTAAAGCCTGCCTGGCTGATAACAGGACCAGGAAAGAAAAGGGTAAGTAGTGCAGGTTCATAGACTACAATAACCCTCCATGATGTCTTTTAGTGGGTAGCGTTCTGCTAAACACATCAAGCCTCCTTGCACCCAATGTTAGTTTGTTATGCCGAGTACCTTTAAGGCTGCCAAGGAAAGCAGATCTTCCTTTCTAAGGACTCTTACACAGCCGTAATTTACAGCATATGGCTATCCAGAGTATAATACAGATGTAATTGTCATTAGGGATGGGCTTGCGTGTGTTTACAGCATATGGCTATCCAGAGTATAATACAGATGTAGTTGTCATTAGGGATGGGCTTCCGCGTGTTTGAGATCCCACCAGGAAGCTGACACTGCACACGGCTAATCACGGGCAGTGAGACATTTCCCGGTCCACAGCTGCACAGACCAGGAAATGTCTCGCTGCCTGTGATTAGCCGCGTGCAGTGTCGGCTTCCTGGCAGTATCGGACAGGTGGGATCCCGAACACGCCCAAGCCCATGTCTAGTTGTCAGCGCTGTCCTCACCCGAGCCGATTCTACAATCCCCTTCCGGTCCAGATGCTGGTATCTTAACTAAGGGAAACTAAGGCTAGGTTCACACATGTCCTGTACGAATTTCCCCTCTGATTTTTAAAAGGCAGTTCAGATGTACATTCTTGTGTCTTTAACAACAGATCACTCATCAGCGGAAAGGGGGGGGGGGCGACTGAGTGCTCCCCACCCCTTAGCACCTTGTCCCCATAATGATAGGGACAAGGGCCTCCTCCCCACAACCCTGGGTGATGGTTGTGGAGGTCTGCGGGCAGGGGGCTTATCAGAATTGGGAAGGGATCCCAGCCCCCTCCTCTATGTGAATGTATATGGGGTACATTGAACCCCCACTCATTCACCCCAAAAAAGTGTCAAAAAGAAATAAAAACACAGATAGTTTTTGACAATTCCTTTATTAAAAACACACAAAAAACAATGTCCCCCGGATGTAGATCCATCGTCAATCATGACACCACCGGACATTAAAAAAAAAAAAAAAAACTCCACTCGCGACAACAGCTTTTGCCATCTGCCTGCTCTGCAGTGTGACAGTTCTTAAATAGTTAAAGGGCGGGGCCACCTGGTGATGTCACCTGGTGGCATTGCCCCCCTGTGACGTCAACGACAGATGCATGCTGGGTCGCTGATGTTGCAAGGGAGCAGTTCCGCTAGGTGATGTCGCCAGGTGGCCCTGCCCCTAAGCTATTTAAGAACTGTCACACAGAGGAGCAAGCAGACGGCGGTAGCCGCCTTTGCAGGGGGAGCTTTTTTTTTTGCGGTGCGGCAGGCCTCATGATTTTTTTTTTTTTTTATAAAGAAGTTGTCAAAAACTGATTCCTTTGCTAGTTGGCTCCATGTAGTGGCCATAATGCATTTTTCTCCCATTTACACATGCTCAATCTGCAACAATATAGCCTGAGAACGAAGAAAAATTCCCAACTCAACTTGCCAGCCTGCAACAAACCGAATTGTCCTGTCTAACAGTTCATGTTAATAAAAGGGTTTAGTTTGCACACATTTGCAAATAAATGCGTAAGCTTCAGAGGATCTGCAGTCCTAATGCTATACATTTTGTGAGCTTCCATAGTAGGAGCACATATATAGTAATGGATAGACTAAGGGCAGGTATGCCTGGAGGGAGCCCACTCTTCAAAGGCACATGGGCTCACTGAACCCCTAGCAAATAGCACAATGGCAGCGTAGGTGTCCAGTGCACCCCCTCACCAAAGAGCCAACAGTACAAACGGCAACTGACCCCATCCTCTAAAACAGCAACTGCGTCCAATCTGCCCTGAGAACATTCGATTTTTTTCCGTTTTCACAGAACATCCCATATTGATGGACAGACAGCTAAGTGAATTGAGTTTTTCATAAATGCATCCCTTGGTTTCAGCCATTGTGTAATTTACAGCTTAATAAATGAATTCTATTTACATTTGCAGAAATCAGTGAAACCAATGATTCTCTGAAAACCAAAATGTCAGAGCTGCGGCTGTATTGTGACCTGCTCATGCAGCAGGTACACACCATCCAGGAGTTTGTTAGTCAAGATGAGAATCGGCCATCGCCCAGTGCTGAGGTATGAGCTGTACTGTCTGTCGTGTACTTCAAACCAGATTATCTGGCATAGATCCTGCAAATCTATCTTTACCTGAGTATATACCTGTTAATATATTTTTTTTAAATTCAGAGTATTTATTGGCTGCTTTGCAGATTGCAGTGTAGCACCCTACATATGTATCTCAGAAAGGGAATGTAAGTCATAATTCTTGATGCAGTGGAGCACATCTATAGCAAACAGCATTGGGATTCCCAATAATAGGCACATTTCCTATCAAGAATTAAAATGAAGGAAAGACCAGCACTTTTTAAAATAACAGACCACTGACTACTGAAGCCGCCCATAAAATCTATTAATTCCCCCTTCAATGCATTCAGGGTTAATGGAGGAAACCCTCCTGCAGCGCTATTGTGTTCTGCAAGCTGGCAGGACACAATGATTAATGCTAGCAGCTGTGGCCATCAGATCCCGGCCTGTCTTCACTGAGCTGGCCGAATTTCGATCCGTGTATGGCTGGCTTTAGTCAAAGCATAGTAATTCTACAATTCAATGACATGCAGGTCCTTTTCTTTATCGTACATCACGGGACGCAGAGCGCATAGCCATTACACTTGGGTTATATGGGTACCTTCAGGTGTGGACACTGGTGTAATCAATTTCACAGGAAGTTTCCTCCCTATATAACCCCCTCCCACTGGGAGTGCTTCAGTTTTTTCGCCAGTGTCTTAGGTGTTGGTCACGTCTAGCTGTCCCTCGGAGGTCTCGGGACCCAGGATAGCTAGCCGGATCCGTCCGAAGTGCTTCAAAGCCAAGGTGTACGGTACCCGGGCCCTGCTGGAGTGGGGTTTTGCCTATAATGCCTCTCCTTGGAGGGCTGGATTCTGGTCTCCAGTGCCTTAGTCTCTTCCAAGAACTAAACGCTACTGATGCCAGGATGCTATATAGGTCCAGGTGTGTGGGTTCCTTAACACAGGACCCCGGTCCCTGAAGGTCCAAGACAATACCCACGGAGATGGGGGAAGGTTGGGCCTCTTGCATTTTGCAATACCCTGCGGCGTGGAGCAGGTAAGAGGGAACCTGCGGGACTTGGTTCGACAGTAGGTATCCCCCTGGGGGTTCTGGGTCGGCTAATGGTATGCTTGTGCATCAGCCACTATCTCCACTATGTCTTTTGAGGCAGGATGGGATGTACTAATGTTTACCCAGATAACATGTAGGTATATGTATGCTTTTAAAGATATGTATTTACTACTCCCCCCAGATCTGCCTGTTAGCATGATACTGCAGCCCCACGTGCTATAAGGAGGAAATGCTGGCAAAACTCCTGTTTCTTAGGAAGCCTATGGGGACAGCTTCCTCTATGTGTGCACTACAATAAGATTATTGTCTTGCCTGGTGTCTGTTGGGTTGCTAGCGCTGGTCCAGGCTTCTTCTCTGCTTTCGGCTTCCTCCATGTTAGTCTCAGCGTGGGGGGGGGGGGCGCGCGTGCGCGCCGCCTTTTACATGGGGGGGGGTGCGGGCCAGCAGCGTCAGGTCTCAATTAAAGCAGCAAAGCATTTCCTGGCTGGTCATTCCCTCCTGAAGGCAGAGGAGGCTGAGGACACAGAGCGCGCAGCTGAGCTATTTCTGGCTAACAGTGACACCCAGTGGGGGTTTGTGGATCTTCAGGTCTGGACTTAGCTCCATACTGACCAGAAAAAAAAAAAAGTTTTTTTTCTTAAAGGGACTCAGCCTTAGATCTGGCAGTATCTGAGTCGGTGCAACCTTGGGCTCCAGCTAACGGGCATTGGTGTGGCAATACTCACAGGACCTTCCTCGGTATTGCCGCCTTCTCGGGCGTAGGAAAATTTGGAATTTTTTTACCATAGCCTGTTCTTATTAATGGTTCACTTCTAGCTACAACAGTTGGGTGTTGGCTTTAGGGGTGTCTCAAGGTTGTGCAATGGCTCCCAAGGGATCAGGACCAGCTAAGGCTGCAAAAGGTACCAAAAAACTAAAGGGGTCTCCATCGGGGTCAGAGGATTTGGGCCAGGCTCTAGCGGTCCCACCCTCACCAGATAGACCACCGAACAGCATGTTGCAGGAGCCATTGAGGGTGCTAGGGGCAGAGGCGGCCCCCAATCAACCCATTCCCGTTTACGTTACGGAAGAAATGCTAGCGACCACCCTGGGTGGGCTAGAGGAAAGGTTAACTGCTTTAATTGCCTGCTCTTTGCCAGCTGGCAAACGGGCTAGATCCCCGTCACCTAGATTGGTGTTTTCAGATGCAGAGGTCCTCTCTTCGGAGGAATTGGACCCACAGGGGGATCAAGCGGACCCGAGTCCCGACGGTTCAGACATTGAGGGTTCCACTATAGATGAAATTTTTTTCGGCTTCTCAAGCAGAGAGCCTGTGGATCCAGTCTCTGACAGATATGGTTCGCACTGCTTTTAAACTTCCAGTGTCAGAACAATTAGCCCCCGCGGTATCCTCTTTAGGTTCCTTGAAGGCACCGTTGAGTGGTGCGTCTTTTCCGGTTCACCCCCTTCTGGAGAGCGTGATTTTTCAGGATTGGGCTCGACCTGATAGGATTTGTATCCCTCCTAAAAGGTTCACTATTCTCTATCCTATGGAAGAGGAATTTGCAAAGAAATGGGCACTTCCTACCGTGGACGCAGCCATTTCCTGCGTAAATAAATCCCTGACCTGTCCGGTTGAAAATGTCCAGATGTTTAAAGATCCAGTCGACAAAAAGTTGGAGACCCTACTGAAGGCTTCTTTTACCACAGTAGGTGCCGTGGTTCAGCCAGCGGTGGCAGCCATTGGCGTTTGTCAGGCTTTAAAGGATCAGACTAAACAGATATTAAGGGACATACCGGCTCAGCAAGCTCGTGAATTGGCTGACCTCCCGTTTATCTCTGCTGTTGGTTCATATGCGTCGCCTTTTGTGGCTGAAAAACTGGTCAGCAAAAGGCTTTTAGCAGGATTTCCCTTTCATGGTGGGAGACTATTCGGTGAAGACCTAGATAAATATATCCAGACCATATCAAGTGGTAAAAGTTCTTTCTTGCCTGTCAAGAAAAGATCGCGTGGGCCCGCGTTTAAGCGACAGGCCTTCGCAGGCTCGGCCCCTTCAACTTCCCGTCAGTATCGACGGCCTCCCGGGCGTTCAGCATTTAATAGCCGCCCACAAGGACAAGCCACGGCAGGCAAGAGGCCATGGTCTCGCAAGCCGGTTAAACCAGTCAGATTCATGAAGGGGCGCCCCCACTCTCTTGGGTGGGGGGAAGGCTTCGGTTTTTCTCCGAAGTGTGGGAGGCCAGAATTCCCGACTCTTGGGTACTGTCCGTGGTAGCCACGGGCTACAAGCTAGAGTTTCGGGAAGTCCCCCCTCCTCATTTTCAGGGGTCAAGTCTTCCAAGCGACTCATTAAACAGGGCCTCTCTTGTAAAAGCATTGGATCGTCTCTTGCTCCAAGGAGTAATTGTAGAAGTACCAACCCAGGAATGGGGTCTGGGATTCTACTCCAACCTTTTCATAATACCAAAGCCCAATGGCGACGTCAGGCCTATCTTAGACCTCAAACGCCTAAATCGCTTTTTAAAGATTCAGACCTTTCGTATGGAGTCCATACGTTCGGTGGCAGCCAGCCTACATCAAGACGACTTTCTAGCATCTATAGACATAAAGGATGCGTATCTGCACGTGCCGATCTACCCGGCACATCACAAGTTTCTTCGTTTTATGATAGATCACCGTCATTACCAGTTCGCAGCCCTCCCTTTCGGGTTGGCAACAGCTCCGCGGGTATTCACAAAGGTGTTAGCCCCGGTGCTAGCCGTCCTAAGGACAGAAGGCATTTTGGTCCTGGCATACCTGGACGATCTTCTGGTTATCGACAGCTCAGCTTCCAGCCTCAATCATGCAGTAGTTCGCACAGTTCAGCATCTAGAAGAATTCGGGTGGATTGTGAACCAAGAAAAATCGATATTGAAACCCACAAAGCAGTTGGAATATCTAGGCCTTCGGCTAGATACAGACTGCCAGAGGATATTTTTACCTCAAGCAAAGGTCAGATCAATAACTCAAGCAGTTCAAGTGATCTTAGGCAAGAAGAGGCCGACTATTCGCCTATGTATGCGACTGCTGGGGAAGATGGTGGCCGCCTTCGAGGCAGTGACCTACGCCCAGATCCATACCAGATATCTCCAGGCAGCCATTCTCTCTGCTTGGAACAAGTCCATTCAGGCGTTAGATCGTCCGTTAGTGCTCTCCCCAGGAGTCCGGCGCAGCCTGTTTTGGTGGCTGGTCCCTCAAAATTTGTCAAAGGGGAAATCCTTTTGCCCCATCACGTGGAAGATAGTAGCCACGGATGCCAGCCTGTCAGGTGGGGGGGGAGTTCTAGAAGGACAGACCCAGCAAGGGCAGTGGTCGGAGGCAGAAAAACTGCTTCCCATCAATATCCTAGAGATCAGAGCTGCTCGGCTGGCCCTGATCGCCTGGACTCTCCCCCTTCAGGGTCTGCCAGTAAGGATACAGTCCGACAATGCCACTGCGGTGGCATACATAAACCACCAGGGGGGCACGAGGAGCCTAGCGGCCCAAAGGGAGGTAAACCTGATTTTCTCATGGGCCGAAGCCCATGTACCCTGCATCTCGGCGGTGTTCATCCCAGGGATAGACAATTCTCAAGCAGATTTTTTGAGTCATCAACAGTTGCTCCCAGGGGAGTGGTCTCTTCACCCCCAGGTATTCCAAGAGATTTGCCAAAGATTCGGAGTCCCAGATGTGGACATTATGGCAACGAGATCCAACAAAAAGTTGGACAAATTCATATCCCGAGCCAGGGATCCCTCGGCCTACGGGACCGATGCGTTGGTTTGCCCCTGGCACCAGTTTTCTCTCCTGTATGCGTTCCCTCCACTGCAGATGATTCCCCGCCTTCTACGGAGGATCAGGGTGAAGCGCAGGCCTGTGATCCTGGTGGCCCCAGCCTGGCCCAGGAGGGCTTGGTACGCACTCATCGTGAAGATGTCAGTCGGGGTGCCGGGGCCGCTCCCCCTGCGCCCAGATCTGCTGTCTCAGGGCCCAATCTGCCACCCTGCTTCACAGCAGCTAAATTTGACGGCTTGGCGGCTGAATCCCTAATTCTTAAGGGCAGAGGCCTCTAAGCTCAGGTCATATCTACGTTGATTCAGGCTAGGAAACCGGTCTCTTAGAAATATTTATTACAGAGTCTGGAGAACCTATGTGGAGTGGTGCGAGTCTCAAAAATGGCATCCTCGAAAGTTTTTTATTGACAGGATCTTGCGATTCCTCCAGGTTGGCGTTGACAAAGGGTTGGCTCTTAGTACTCTAAAGGGGCAGGTGTCGGCTTTATCGATATGGTTTCAAAGACCCTTGGCCACCCATTCGCTTATGAAAACCTTCTTGCAGGGGGTCTTGCATGTGAATCCCCCTATTAGAGCTCCCCTCTGCCCCTGGAATTTAAATCTGGTCTTGTCAGCTTTACAAAGGCAGCCGTTTGAACCTCTGACAGAAATCCCTCTTGTGCTACTAACCCGAAAGTTGGTTTTCTTGGTGGCTATGGCTTCGGCCAGAAGGGTTTCCGAGCTGGCAGCCTTGTCATGCAGGGAGCCATACCTTATTCTGCATAAGGACAGAGTGGTTCTGCGGCCTCAACCTTCTTTCCTTCCTAAGGTCATATCCAGTTTTCACTTGAATCAGGACCTAGTCCTACCATCCTTCTTTCCTACTCCCCAGTCCAGAGAGGAAAGACTGCTTCATACTTTGGACGTGGTTCGAGCCATGAGGGTCTATCTCAAGGCTACAGAGAAGATTCGGAAAACAGATGTGCTTTTTGTTCTTCCGGATGGCCCCAAGAAGGGTCAGCCGGCTGCCAAGTCTTCCTTGGCTAGGTGGATTAAGCAGCTGATTTTTCAGGCCTATGGTCTGAAGCGCGTTCCACCTCCCTTATCAGTTAAAGCCCATTCTACGAGGGCCATGAGTGCCTCCTGGGCGGCACACCATCAGATCTCTATGGCACAGGTTTGCAAGGCGGCAACCTGGTCTTCCGTACATACGTTTACTAAATGTTATAAGTTGGACGTTGCAAAGAGTACGGACGCAGCATTTGGGCAGGCGGTCCTACGGGCAGCAGTATAGAATCCTCTGGTCCGGGTCACGCCCCCTTTTTTTCTGTTGGTGGAGTTACTTTACTTCCTGATAATTTTTTGTTTGGCTATTCTTGGCCTTACGGTCTCCCTCCCTTCATAGAGCATTGCTTTAGGACATCCCAAGTGTAATGGCTATGCGCTCTGTGTCCCGTGATGTACGATAAAGAAAAAAGGATTTTTAATAAACAGCTTACCTGTAAAATCCTTTTCTTGAAGTACATCACGGGACACAGAGCTCCCACCCCTCTTTTGGGGAACATTGTGTAACCTCGGAGGAATTGCTTGCTACAAAACTGAAGCACTCCCAGTGGGAGGGGGTTATATAGGGAGGAAACTTCCTGTGAAATTGATTACACCAGTGTCCACACCTGAAGGTACCCATATAACCCAAGTGTAATGGCTATGCGCTCTGTGTCCCGTGATGTACTTCAAGAAAAGGATTTTACAGGTAAGCTGTTTATTAAAAATCCTTTTTTTATTAACCGCTTGCCGACCGATGCCTGTATATATACGTCGGCAGAATGGCACGGCTGCGCAAAGCAATATACCTGTGTGTTGCTTTGAAATTTCCGTTGTGCGGATGCCGGTGTTCCACGAATGTGTCACGGAGATGCAGAACGGGGAGATGCCTGTGTAAACAAGGCATTTCCGTGTTCTCCCTAGTGACAGGACACTGATCTACTGCTCCCTGTCAGCCCAGCCCCCCCACAGCTAGAATCACTCCCTAGGACACACTTAACCCCTTTCTTGCCCCTAGTGGTTAATCCCTTCCCTGCCAGTGTCATTTACACAGTAATCGGTGCTTTTTTATAGCACTGATCACTGTATAAATGACAGTGGTCCTAAAATAGAGTCAAAAGTGTCCAATGTGTCTGCTATAATGTCGCAATTGCAATAAAAACGAGTAAAAAATATTTTTTTATAAAAATGCCATAAAACGATCCCCTATTTTGCAGACGCTATAACTTTTGCACAAACCACTCAATATACGCTTATTGCGATTTTTTTTTTTTTTACCACAAATATGTTAAAGAATACATTTCGGCCTAAACTGAAAAAGAAATGTGTGTTTTTTTTTTATTTTATATATTTTTGAAGGATATTTATAGCTTTTTTTCAAAATTTTTTTGTTTATAACTCAAAAAATAAAAACCGCAGAGGTGATCAAATACCACCAACAGAAATCTCTATTTGTGGGAAAAAAAGAAAGTCAATTTTGTTTGGGTGCAACGTCGCACGACCGCGCAATTGTCCGTTAAATCGACGCAGTGCCGAATCGCAAAAGTGGCCCACTCATTGGGAAGCCAAATCCCCCAGGGCTGAAGTAATTAATGTTTGTTTTTAGATTGGCTGTCCAGTGACCTGCCAAGTAGTGAAGGAAGGCTAAGGATGATGGCACTGGGACTTGTATCCTCATTCAGTATTGATTGTTTCAATATGCATATCCTAATCTCTGTAATGGAAGCAGCAGGTAGAGTAAGAATCAGCTGAAGTGCAGAGTTCTCATTACCTGAGAGTCATAAAGCTTAAGGGCTCTTTCACACGGGGCGGATCAGTAATGATCCGCCCCGTGCACCTCCGTTTGCTCAGCGGAGATCGCTCCGTTGATCTCCGCTGAGCTGCCGGATGACAGGGCGGTCTCCGCACACTGTGCAGGGACCTCCCTGTCTTTTTTCCGCTCTCCCCTATTGGGAATCGGATGAACACGGACCGTCTGTCCGTGTTCATCCGATCCGCCAGACGGAAGGAAAAGTAGGTTTTTCCTCCGGCATACTTTGGCGGATCGGAGCGGATCGGATGTCAGCGGACATGTCTCTTCTGACATCCGCAATCCCATAGGGATACATGTATGTCCATTTTTCATCCGACAACGGATGGATGAAAAACGGATATACGGAACGTCCGTGTGAAAGAGCCCCAAGGCTCCATTCACATTTGCGTGTCTTCAGAGTCGCACGATTTCCAGTGCCGTTCTGGACCGTGACTTTGGTGCAACTTTCAGTATTCCTTTGATCTGAATATACACTCAGTGGATCTAAGTTGTATCAAAAGTCGCACCAAAGTAGTGCAGGCACCTTTTCAAAGTCGCTGCAACTTTAAGTGGCACTGATTTGAATGGGTGCCATTGAAAAGAATGGCTTGCATCACATCACGTGACTTTGATGTCCAAAGTCCCATGACAAATTGCATAAGTGTGAATGGAGCCTAAAGTATTTGGCAGGTTTCTCAGTTGACTAGCTGTTCCAAAAGTGAAATGCACATTTCTATGCTTATTTCATTTTGTCCAGCATTGGCATTTGTTTTTAGTGCCATTGTGTAACTGCCTATTTTGTGTGTGGTCTTATTTCATACAGAACATGAATGAAGCATCTTCATTGCTCAGCGCAACCTGCAACACCTTTATTAACACACTTGAAGAATGTGTCAAGATTGCAAATGCCAAATTCAAACCAGAAATGTACCAGCTTCCTCCTCACGAGTCCTTGGTGTCTGCCGTGTCTCCTTCTCCTATACAAATGGTAAAGCAGAAATGCCAGACCATAGCAGTACCACGCAATGATGGCAGAAACTGTATTTTTATAAAACTGATAATGCTTAATAAAGTCAGGGAATAACCTAGGACTACTCTTGGCTAGCTTTGCATTTGTAACATATGAGAAGGGTACCGTTTTAGTAAATTTCCCTCTATGGGCCAGATTCAGGTAGGAGAGCGGATCTTTATCCTGGCGTAACGTTCGTCATTTACGTTACTCCGCCGAAACTTTAGGAGCAAGTACTGTATTTACAAAGAACTTGCTCCTAAAGTTGCGACGGCGTAGCGAAAATGAGCCGGCGGAATTCAAATTGGGCGGGTAGGGGGCGTGTAGTATTTTTAACTAGGCGCGATCCCGCGGCGAACGTACTGCGCATGCGTCGGCTGTCAATGTATCCCAGTGCGCATGCTCCAAATTCTGTCGGTGTTTTCGTCGTCAACGTCATTGACGTCAATCCCCATTCACGGACGAGTTACGCAAACGACGTGAAACTTTTTCAATTCGACGCGATCACGACGGCCATACTTAACATAGGATACTCCACCTAGGGGGCATGTTTTTCTTTACGCCGCTTATCTCTTACAGAAAACGTCGGAAAGTCACTGCGTCGGGCCCGCATACGATCGTGAATTGCCGTATCTCGCTGATTTACATATTCTCGGTGTAAATCAGCGGGAACGCCCCGAGCGGCCATTTTAAAATTGCAGTTCCGATACGACGGCGAAATACAATTACGCCGCTCGTATCTGAACTCAATCCCGGCGTATCTTGTTTTCTGAATACAGAAAACAGATACGTCGGCATAGGTTAGAAGTTACGCGGCTTATCTACAGATAAGCCGCGTAACTACTACCTGAATCTGGCCCTATGTGTCTGACCCTTGAGTTATAAATGTGTTAAGTGTCATGTGACTTTTTACTAGGTTTAAATTTGCTGGCAAGGACCATTACACATTACTTTGTGCAACTTCATATTTAGAAATGGTAGGTTTCTGAATTGTACTTTCCTGTTTTGTAGATGAAGCGATCCATGAGTCACCCAGGCACCTACACTTCAGATAGGTGAGTATGAACACATGTGTACTACTATATATGGATTAAGTTACCAAGTATAGGCTTCCTTCAGATCTTTGTGTTGCAGTAATATGTAGTTCACCACATCAGTAACACTGTGAGCAATACATTGCAGTGGTATTTATTTAGCATGGCACCCCAATGCATAAGTCCAGTAGGTGCCAACAGATTGCACTGCAGCATAAAAACAACGCATCAGTGTTATGCTCTACATTAAAGAATCAGTAAAGGAATTTATTTTATTTTTTAATGCTAAATAGCTTGCTTTACCTTATAGCAGTCCTGCTTTCATGTCCTCCATGTCCGTTTTTGCTTAGAAGTTGCTGTAATCCCTTGCTGAACTCCACACTTCCTGCTTGTCTGGCTCCTTATGAAAAAACTCATGGTAGCTTTTCATAGTGGCCCATGATCAAGAAGATGTGATTACTATGTGTCTAAAACTCCTCAGAATCATTTTAAAAACAAACACTGCCCTGTGTTTGTTTGTTTTTGTTCTGTGTGTCTCTGTACACACAGAACTAACTGAAACTAGTCTAAAAAGGAAACTAAACTGCAGGCACATTATATGATTGATTTTTATCTATTTTTAATCATTTTTAAAAGGAATCAGTTAACTGTTATGTCTCTATACCCTGTAAACAGTCATTTTAGCAAAACAATTTTTTCCTTTACTACTCCTTTAAAAAAGGTGCAGGTCTGTAAATTTTTCTTAATGCGATACTTTGTTAGTCATTCCCAAAATTGCCGGCCGTATGTGCGTTCAGTATGTTGTTCAGAAACCTAAAGGTTATTAAATCTGAGCAAATCTTGACAAACTATTTTTAAAATCTGAACTCCAGCTTGGACCAATGTGTAAGTACAGTGCCTTGAAAAAGTATTCACACCCCTTGACATTTTCCACATTTTGTCATGTTACAGCCAAAAACATAAATGTATTTTATTGGGATTTAATGTGATAGACCAACACAAAGAGGCACATAATTGTGAAATGGAAGGAAAATGATAAATGGTTTTCAATAGGGTTGTCCCAATACCGATAACGAGCATTTGCCCAAGTACTTGTACTCTGGCAAATGCTTCGATGCTTCACCCGATACCTGGGCAGTCAGGGTGATCAGTGCGGTGGGAGGGTTACAAGCACTCTCCCACAGCAAGTGAAATCAGCGGTGATCGGTGCTTGTAACTCTCCCACACACGATCACCGCTAACTGTCCCAGTATCCTCCTCCAGTCCCCCTCCGTTCTGCTGCTCCGTGTCCCCCTCCGTTCTGCTGCTCCGTGTCCCCCTCCGTTCTGCTGCTCCGTGTCCCCCTCCGTTCTGCTGCTCCGTGTCCCCCTCCGTTCTGCTGCTCCGTGTCCCCCTCCGTTCTGCTGCTCCGTGTGTCCCCCTCCGTTCTGCTGCTCCGTGTCCCCCTCCGTTCTGCTGCTCCGTGTCCCCCTCCGTTCTGCTGCTCCGTGTCCCCCTCCGTTCTGCTGCTCCGTGTCCCCCTCCGTTCTGCTGCTCCGTGTCCCCCTCCGTTCTGCTGCTCCGTGTCCCCCTCCGTTCTGCTGCTCCGTGTCCCCCTCCGTTCTGCTGCTGCTCCGTGTCCCCCTCCGTTCTGCTGCTCCGTGTCCCCCTCCGTTCTGCTGCTCCGTGTCCCCCTCCGTTCTGCTGCTCCGTGTCCCCCTCCGTTCTGCTGCTCCGTGTCCCCCTCCGTTCTGCTGCTCCGTGTCCCCCTCCGTTCTGCTGCTCCGTGTCCCCCTCCGTTCTGCTGCTCCGTGTCCCCCTCCGTTCTGCTGCTCCGTGTCCCCCTCCGTTCTGCTGCTCTCCGTGTCCCCCTCCGTTCTGCTGCTCCGTGTCCCCCTCCGTTCTGCTGCTCCGTGTCCCCCTCCGTTCTGCTGCTCCGTGTCCCCCTCCGTTCTGCTGCTCCGTGTCCCCCTCCGTTCTGCTGCTCCGTGTCCCCCTCCGTTCTGCTGCTCCGTGTCCCCCTCCGTTCTGCTGCTCCGTGTCCCCCTCCGTTCTGCTGCTCCGTGTCCCCCTCCGTTCTGCTGCTCCGTGTCCCCCTCCGTTCTGCTGCTCCGTGTCCCCCTCCGTTCTGCTGCTCCGTGTCCCCCTCCGTTCTGCTGCTCCCGTGTCCCCCTCCGTTCTGCTGCTCCGTGTCCCCCTCCGTTCTGCTGCTCCGTGTCCCCCTCCGTTCTGCTGCTCCGTGTCCCCCTCCGTTCTGCTGCTCCGTGTCCCCCTCCGTTCTGCTGCTCCGTGTCCCCCTCCGTTCTGCTGCTCCGTGTCCCCCTCCGTTCTGCTGCTCCGTGTCCCCCTCCGTTCTGCTGCTCCGTGTCCCCCCCGTTCTGCTGCTCCGTGTCCCCCTCCGTTCTGCTGCTCCGTGTCCCCCTCCGTTCTGCTGCTCCGTGTCCCCCTCCGTTCTGCTGCTCCGTGTCCCCCTCCGTTCTGCTGCTCCGTGTCCCCCTCCGCTCTGCTGCTCCGTGTCCCCCTCCGTTCTGCTGCTCCGTGTCCCCCTCCGTTCTGCTGCTCCGTGTCCCCCTCCGTTCTGCTGCTCCGTGTCCCCCTCCGTTCTGCTGCTCCGTGTCCCCCTCCGTTCTGCTGCTCCGTGTCCCCCTCCGTTCCGCTGCTCCGTGTCCCCCTCCGTTCCGCTGCTCCGTGTCCCCCCTCCGTTCCGCTGCTCCGTGTCCCCCTCCGTTCCGCTGCTCCGTGTCCCCCTCCGTTCAGCTGCTCCGTGTCCCCCTCCGTTCCGCTGCTCCGTGTCCCCCTCCGTTCCGCTGCTCCGTGTCCCCCTCCGTTCCGCTGCTCCGTGTCCCCCTCCGTTCCGCTGCTCCGTGTCCCCTCCGTTCCGCTGCTCCGTGTCCCCCTCCGTTCCGCTGCTCCGTGTCCCCCTCCGTTCCGCTGCTCCGTGTCCCCCTCCGTTCCGCTGCTCCGTGTCCCCCTCCGTTCCGCTGCTCCGTGTCCCCCTCCGTTCCGCTCTCTCCGTGTCCCCCTCCGTTCCGCTGCTCCGTGTCCCCCTCCGTTCCGCTGCTCCGTGTCCCCCTCCGTTCCGCTGCTCCGTGTCCCCCTCCGTTCCGCTGCTCCGTGTCCCCCTCCGTTCCGCTGCTCCGTGTCCCCCTCCGTTCCGCTGCTCCGTGTCCCCCTCCGTTCCGCTGCTCCGTGTCCCCCTCCGTTCAGCTGCTCCGTGTCCCCTCCGTTCCGCTGCTCCGTGTCCCCCTCCGTTCCGCTGCTCCGTGTCCCCCTCCGTTCCGCTGCTCCGTGTCCCCCTCCGTTCCGCTGCTCCGTGTCCCCCTCCGTTCCGCTGCTCCGTGTCCCCCTCCGTTCCGCTGCTCCGTGTCCCCCTCCGTTCCGCTGCTCCGTGTCCCCCTCCGTTCCGCTGCTCCGTGTCCCCCTCCGTTCCGCTGCTCCGTGTCCCCCTCCTCCGTTCCGCTGCTCCGTGTCCCCCTCCGTTCCGCTGCTCCGTGTCCCCCACCGTTCCGCTGCTCCGTGTCCCCCACCGTTCCGCTGCTCCGTGTCCCCCACCGTTCGGCTGCTCCGTGTCCCCCACCGTTCGGCTGCTCCGTGTCCCCCACCGTTCGGCTGCTCCGTGTCCCCCACCGTTCGGCTGCTCCGTGTCCCCCACCTTCGCTGCTCCTGTCGTGTCCCCCACCGCCTTCGGCTGCTGCCGTGTCCCCCACCGTTCGCTCTGCTCCGTGTCCCCCACCGTTCGGCTGCTCCGTGTCCCCCACCGTTCGGCTGCTCCGTGTCCCCCACCGTTCGGCTGCTCCTCTGCGTCCCCCACCGTTCGGCTGCTCCGCGTCCCCCACCGTTCCGCTGCTCCGCGCCCCCACCGTTCCGCTGCTCCGCGTCCCCCACCGTTCCGCTGCTCCGCGTCCCCCACCGTTCCGCTGCTCCGCGTCCCCCACCGTTCCGCTGCTCCGCGTCCCCCACCGTTCCGCTGCTCCGCGTCCCCACCGTTCCCTGCCCTCGCCCCCCACCGTTCCGCTGCTCCTCGCCCCCCACCGTTCCGCTGCTCCGCGTCCCCCACCGTTCTGCTGCTCCTCTGCGTCCCCCTCCGCGCTCCTCTGCGTCCCCCGCTCTCTGTTGCCCCTCCGCGAGCCTCCGCGTCCTCCGTCCTCTTCCGTCCTCTGCCTTTTGCCCCTGTGCTGGTCCCCCTGCTTTTCCCCCTCTTCTGTCCCCCTTGATCTGTCAGGATGGAGAGCGGAGGTAGGAGCCGGTAAATCCAGCTTCTACCTTTTCCGAATGTACAGAGTCCGTGATCACTGACTGTCCATTCACATATCTGAAACATCGTAAACTGTGTTTACGATGCTTCAGTTTATAAATGGAGAGGAGCCGCTGACTTCTCTCCATTCATTGTTAGCGCAGCTGAGGCTGCTGAGAAAGGGGCTGGGGAATCTGTGTCCCTAGTCCCTTTCCCTGTCTCAAAGGGGAGATGTCAGAGGTCTGTTAAGACCCCTGATATCTCACCAAAGCCCCCCAACAGGGCTGATAAAAAAAAAAAATGCAATAAATAATAAAAAAAAATATTGTAAAAAATAATATTTTTTTTTATAAAAAAACACACTGACCCTGTCCATTCCCTCTCCCCCTTAACAAAAGAAAACATTGGAAAAACAAAACAAAAAATGCATAAAAAAATAGAAAAAAAAAGAAAAGAAAATTGTAAACAAAAAAAATTGTAAAAAAAAAAAAAAAAATACTGACACATGGGATTAAAAAAAGTATTGGTAATCGATATTGGCGAGTACTTAAAAAAAAGTATCAGTACCTGTACTCGGTCTTAAAAAAAGTGGTATCGGGACAACCCTACCTTCTATTAGCACCACAGCCAGTTGGCTGCCGCGCTGATCATTGTATTGTGACAGTGGAGGTGTTACTGCTGTCTGGGAGAGGATTCATCCATCCACCTCGCTTGTGTGGATGGTGGAATCTGATTAGATTTTTTTTTTGATCTATCCGCTGACCGATTGGATGAAATTGATCTGTGTATGGCCAGCCTGACATTGTACCAAGTTTGGGTCAAAGCAAATACATAACCCCTGGAGTTTAGCTTGTAAGCAGTTTGTTGTTTAATAAGTTGGATATTTTTATTGTTTACAGAATCATTATACAGTGTGAGCAGTGTCTGTCTATCAAAAGGTAATGTTATTATTGTATTTTGTAGGAATACCTATTCCCTAAAGGAGCATATATCAATTCATCGGGCATCTCACAGGAGGCGAAGTGCTTACTCTGATACAGAAGCAGCCAGTGATGGTCTTGTAGAAGATTCTGATAGTAAGCTCTCATATCTCTCTCTCTCTCTCAATTTTTGTTTCAATTCAATTCAAATAAGCTTTATTGGCAGGACCAAATACATGTTAGCATTGCCAAAGCAGTACAGTTTGTAAAAGAAAAGGGGGGGGGGTAAAATAAAGGAGAATGGACATAAGTCTGTGAAAGGACTAAGTCCTCAGTTTCTCATGTCCCTCTCAGTCGGTGACACGCTGTTACATATTGGGCAGCTATCTTCACCGTTGGCTCCTCTTCTCCCAGTAGAAATTGGAGTTTCCTCTTCTCTTCTGTAGAGTTGAAGTCCAGAAAAGGGCGCAGAGAGTCTCTGGAAGTGAGTGTCCCTCACTGATGAGTATTTGGGGCAATGTAGCAGGAAGTGTTCCTCATCCTCCGGGACCCCCTGGTCACATTGCTGGCACAGTCTCCTTTCCCTGGGCTTGTAGGTCTGTCTGTGCCGTCCTAATTCCATTTCCAGGCTGTGGGCGCTCAGTCTGTACAGGCTCATTGTCTGTCTGTCTGTCTTTGGGGTCTTGTAGCACCTCCAGGTATGGGGCCAGTTTGTAGTCTCTCTGCAGTGACTGGTAAATTGTTAGTTTTTTGGAGTTTGTTATTTTGTATCTCCATTCTCCAACATGTTTTTCTTTGGAGTTATCCATTATGTTTTTTATGTGCGATTTTGTCAGGCCGCATTGTTGAGGGTTTGGGACAGACAAGGTGTTGATAAGTTGTTGCAGGCCACACGGCTTGGACTGGTTCTTACTGTCCAGTAAGGCTTTATGGTGGTATGAGTTGGGACTGCTGTTTTGTAGGTGGTCCCAGTATGATAGCGCCCTCTTCTGTACTGTAAGATGTAAGGGAAATCTGCCCAGCTCGGACCGGCAAGCACTGTTGGAGGTGCTCCGATGGACTTGGAGGAGGTGCTTGCAGAATTCCAGATGGAATATTTCTGTTGGACTGAGGTCCCATTTGGATTGGTCTGGGTAGGTGACAGGACCCCACACTTCACTGCCATAAAGAAGAATTGGGGCGATGACGCTATCGAATATTCTGAGCCAGACTCTAACGGGTGGTTTTAGTTGGTACAGCCGTCTCCTGATGGCATAGTAGGCTCTGCATGCCTTGTCTTTTAGTGCCTCTATGGCTGGCTTGAAACTTCCTGATTGGGTGATGTCTAGGCCGAGGTATGTGTAACTGTTAGTTTCATCCACAGTGCAGTTGTTTATTGTAAAGGAAGGGCTCTTTGTTTTTGTATTTTTCTTTTGGAACACCATGGTTTTTGTTTTGCTCGAATTGATTGGTAGTGCCCATGTGGCACTGTATTTCTCCAGCACTTCCAGGCTGTCTTGTAGGCCTTTCTCTGTTGGTGACAGAAGTAGGAGGTCATCTGCATACAGCAGGAACTTCACCTCGGTGTCATGTAGAGTCAGTCCTGGTGCTGGGGAGGATTCTAGAGCCGCAGCCAGTTCATTGATATAGATGTTGAAGAGGGTTGGACTTAGGCTGCAGCCCTGTCTGACTCCTCGGGGCTGCCGGAAATGTTCCGTTCTTTTCCCGTTCACCTTTACGCTGCAGCTGTTCTCAGTGTATAAACTCTTGATGACATCGTATGTTTTCCCTCCTATTCCACTCTCCAATAGTTTGAGGAACAGGCCTGGGTGCCACACTGAGTCAAATGCCTTCTTAGTCCACAAAGCAGGCAAATATCTTCCCATGTTTTGTTTGGTGGACGTGGTTCTTGATGAGGCTGTGCAGGGTGTAGATGTGGTCTGTAGTGCGATGGTTTGGCATGAACCCTGCCTGACTTCTGCTGAGGACATTGTGTTGTGTCAGGAAGTTGAGGATCCGTTTGTTGAGGATACTGTTGAATAGTTTCCCTAGTGTGCTGCTGACACATATCCCCCTGTAGTTGGCTGGATCGTATTGGTCTCCACTCTTATGGATGGGTGTTATGAGGCCTTGGTTCCATACTGTAGGGTAGTAACCAGCACTCAGGACCAGATTGAACAGTTTACACATTGTAGCGTGTACCTCTGGGGAGCCGTGTTTAATCATCTCTGGCAGGATTCCATCCATCCCACTGGATTTTTTGGTTTTGGATTTTCTCCCCAATTTCTTGTGGTGTAATCGGTACATCTAGGGGGTTCTGGAAGTCCTTAATTTTTTCCTCCATATCATTAAGTCTTTTGATGATGTCTTTTTGTTTTACAGTTAGAGCCTCCTCTGGGATATTTTTGTAGAGGTCCTTGAAGTAATTGAGCCAGATGTCGCCATTTTGGATGTGGAGATTGTTTTTCCTGGGTGCTGAGCCAATATTCTTCCATATTTCCCAGAAAGAATTTTCCTGAAGTGCCTCTTCCAGCTGTTGTAGGTTTTTGGAGATGAGGTTTTGCTTTTTCTTTTTAAGGGTTTGTTTGTACTTTTTCTGTAGGGTGCTATGGGCTATCCTTAGGTCAGCATTGTCGGGGTCTCTGTGTTTGTTGTTGGAGACGGTCCGTAAGGTGTTCCTTAATGCTTTGCATTCTTTGTCGAACCATTTATTGGATTGTTTGTTGGATGGTTTCTTATAGTTGTTTTTTCTCAGCTGGGCCGTTTCTGCAATGGTGTGTAGTATTTTGTGGAAGTCCTTTGCTGCCTGGTTCACACCTGGTGGGCTTATCTCATAGGTGGTGTTTTGGAAGTTTTCAAGTTTTTTTTTTTTTAATGTCGGTTCTGTCAGTTACCTCTCTGTATTTTGTGGTAGAATGTTTGGACCATTTAAATGATGGTGGCAGGTTGCGGAGAGACGCCCGATGGAGTTTTGGTGATGGTTTGCTGGAAGATTTGATGCATAGCAGTAGTTGGTTGTGGTCTGATAGGTGTGTTTGTGGGGTGACTGTAAAACCATTGATGAGTGTGGGGTTCATATCTGTGATGGCATAGTCTACCACAATGCTGCCTACATGGGAGCTAAATGTGTACCTTCCTAGATAGTCTCCCTGGGTACGGCCGTTGAGGATGTAGAGGCCCAGACTGCGACACACATTCAGCAATTTTCTTCCGTTTTTATTGGTTGTACAGTCATAGCTGTTTCTTTGATTCTGTATGGACTCCTGGTCGTAATTCGCATGGCCCAGTATGTACGTGTTGCCATCAGAACTTGTATAGTCCTTTTCCCTTTCTGTCCTGGCATTGAGGTCTCCACATATGAGCACTTGTCCCAGGGATTGGAAGTGGGTGATCTCATTTTGTAGGATCTCATAGGTGTCTGGCCTGAAATATGGAGACTCTGCTGGGGCAATGTATGCTGCACACAGGTATATGTCAGACTGGGAGGTGAGGATGGAGCTGCTTATTCTTAGCCAGATGTGGCTCTCTCCTTTTTTGATTGCATTGATGTTCCCATGTAGCTCCTCCTTGTACCAGACTAGTATTCCTCCTGAACATCGACCCTGTTTGATGTTTTTATCTTTCTGTGCAGGGACAGAGAATTCCCTATAGCCAGTAGGTACTGATGGGTTATCCTGTGCCCTGGTCCATGTTTCCAGGAGGATTTGTATGTCCGTCTCATATAGTCTTTGCTTGAAATCTGGATCATCTACTTTGGATCCGAAGGCTGAAGCGTTCAGACCCTGAATGTTCCAGCTACTGATTACTAATGATGTAATTTTTTGTTTGTATATTTATATACCTTGTAATGGGTGAATTTCTTGGGATCAACCGGTTTATGGGTGGTTGTTATTGTCTTGTCTTTTTTGCTTTTTCAGCTCAGTCACATCATTGCATAATGTGCTGAGGAGGGTTATTATCTTCTCCTCCTCCTTTTCTCTGCTCTGTTGTCTTGATATCCATCTTGAGGTGGGTGGTTTCCATTCTTGCCATCTTCGTGGTCCAGTTCTTTGGCTGGGGGTATTGTTGTTGTATTGCATTAGTGGTGAGGTTGGTGCCATGTTCAGGGTTGTTCTCTCTCGAGAACAATGTCTTTGAATTCTCTTGCCAGGTGACTGACCCCTTGTTTGTTCAGATGTTTGTTGTCGTAGAGATGTTGGGTCATTATAGAATGGTGTTCTGCCAGGTGAATGGAAGGCTTTGACCTGGTTTTGTCTGCCAGCTCTGCGTTGATTTGTTCGATTATGTTGTTTGGCACGTCCCTCCTTGGAAGAAGGGAGGACAGAATTACTTTGGACTGTGGAAATTTTTGTTGGGCAGTCTCTGTTAGTTGGAATAATTTGTCCACAATAACTTCCGGTTGTTCCTGGATGTTGTTTGTGCCCGTGTGTATGATGATATGTTTGGGGTTAGTGAAATATGGATCGTTGATGACTCCTGTTGCCTGTTCAATTGTGAAACAGTGAATTTTGGAGACTCTTGTTCCTGGAAAGAGCCTTTTAGTGTTAAGGTATTTCCCGTTTGAGTCTATTATTAAGACAATTTCAGGATTCTGTTGCCTGTTCTTGTGGTTTGATGGTTTGTTTGGAGTTTCTGGATTTTTGCAGTTGTCTTGGCTGTTGCTGGGCTTTGGAATGTTAATTTTAAGAGGTTGATGGGTCTCATCCGTCTGTTTGTTGATGGGCACTTTGTCTGTACAGACCATTCCTTTTAGTTCTGGTTCCTGATTGTGGGGCATCATCTGTGATTTTAGAATATTTATCTCTTCTCTTAACTGGGTGTTATCTTGCTGTAGTTGTTGCATTGTAGATCGTATTTCTAGTAGGGCAGACTTGAGTGTGTTCAGCTCTTCCCTCAGACGGTCATTTGCATTTCCATTGTCTCCTAACTGTCTTTGGAGCTGCTCTCTGGATTGTACAAAATCCCTCTCCAGGTGAGATAAGCAATCTCTGAGCATGTTGGGTGAGGGGACATCGGGCATGTCTATGGACAATGTCTTTGCTGCAATTTGTTTCTCATCATTTTTGTCTGTAGTTTTTAAATCCTTATAAACCTTGGCCTGATCTTTCATTTGGGGGAAAGCATGCTCATACTCCTCTAGTTGCTTCTCAATGCCTTGTGCCATGATGGTGCCATTGTGATAAATATTCAGGGTGAGTAACACACAATTGTCTTCCTCATCCCTGACCTTGATCTGTCTGCCCATGCAGATACCTCCCTTTGTAATATTCTTGTAATATTTACAGAATGTTGTATGCCAGGCTTCAGTATTCTCAGTATGGAATAACAAATCAGTTTTCTTTCTGCCATTTTCAGTATTGGAGAAGTCTGCAAACAGAGTCTCTGGATTTTGTTCAAGTTGTTCCTTTTTCATGGCTTTCTTTGCATGTTTGTTCTTTTCTCCCTCTGAGTAGACAATCTCTAAGGCCGCGTACACACGAGGGGATATGTCCGCTGAAAACGGTCCGATGGACCGTTTCAGCAGACATCTCCGCTCGTGTGTATGGGCTAGCGGACAGATTTCTCCACCCGACAGATTTCAAAGCATGCTTTGAAATCTATCCGGTAGGAATCTGTCCGCCCGACATGTCTGCTGGTTAGTACACTTACCAGCAGACATGTCGGCCCCCACCGCCGCCGCGCCGCTGCCGAATGGATTCGGCGCATGCGCGGAAGTGTTTTACTTCCTGGTGCGGTGACGTGGCGGTGACGCGGCGGCGTCAACGTCACCGCCGCGTCACCACTACGTC